>CAUYQV010055567.1:0-46495 GCA_963574575.1 Galagoides demidoff
TTTTTTTTCATTCTTGAGATACTTTGCTAAGAAGAGTATGTTCCAGCTCCATCCATGTAAACATGAAGGAGGTAAAGTCTCCATCTTTCTTTAAGGCTGCATAATATTCCATGGTGTACATATACCACAATTTATTGATCCCTTCATGGATCAATGGGCACTTGGGCTTCTTCCATGACTTAGCAATTATGAATTGGGCTGCAATAAACATTCTCGTACAAATATCTTTGTTATAGTGTGATGTTTGGTCTTCTGGATGTATACCTAGTAGAGGAATTGTAGTATCAAATGGCAGGTCTACTTTTAGTTCTCTAAGTGTTTTCCAAACATCTTTCCAAAAGGAATGTATTAGTTTACATTCCCACCAGTAATGTAGAAGTGTTCGCTTTTCTCCACATCCATGCCAGCATCTCTGGTTCTGGGATTTTGTGATGTGGGCTAATCTTACTGGAATTAGATGATTTCTCCAAGTAGTTTTGATTTGCACTTCTCTGATGATTAAGGACAGACATTTTTTCATATGTCTGTAGGCCATGCACCTGTCTTCTTCAGAGAAGTTTCTCTTCTGGTCCTTTGCCCATCCTGTGGTGGGATCACTTGATCTTTTCTTGCTAATATGTTTGAGTTCTCTGTGGATTCTGGTTATCAAACCTTTGTTGGAAACATAACCTGCAAATATCTTCTCCTATTCTGAGGGCTGTCTACTTGCTGTGCAGAAGCTTTTTAGTTTAATCAGGTCCCAGTAGTGTATTTTTGATGCTGCTTCAATTGCCTGAGGAGTCCTCCTTGTTAAATATTTGCCCAGGCCAATTTCTTCAAGAGTTTTCCCTGAACTTTCTTCTAGTCTTTTTATGGTTTCATGTCTTAAGTTTAAATCTTTAATCTGGTGAGAGTCTATCTTAGTTAATGGTGAGAGGTGTGGGTCCAGTTTCAGTCTTCTACAGGTCACCAGCCAGTTTACCCAGCACCATTTGTTAAATAGGGAATATTTTCCCCACTGAATGTTTTTAATTGGCTTGTCAAAAATCAAATAATGGTAAGTAGCTGGGTTCATCTCTTGGTTCTCTATTCTGTTCCATACATCTATGTCTCTGTTTTTGTGCCAGTACCATGCTGTTTTGATCACTATCAGTTTATAGTATAGTCTGAGGTTTGGTAGTGTGATTCCTCCTGCTTTGTTTTTATTTCTGAGTAATGTCTTGGCTATTCAAAGTTTTTTCTGATTCAATATAAAATGTGGTATTACTTTTTCAAGATCTTTAAGTATGATAGTGGAGCTTTAATAGGGATTGCATTAAAATTGTATATTGCTTTGGGAAGTATGGACATTTTAACAATGTTGATTCTTCCCAGCCATGAGCATGGTGTGTTTTTCCATTTGTTAACATCTTCAGCCATTTCTTTTCTTAGAGTTTCATAGTTCTCTTTATAGAGATCTTTTATGTCCTTTGTTAGCTAAACTCCCAAATATTTCATCTTCTTTGGCCCTTGAATGGAATAGATCCTTGACTTTTTTCAGCTTGACTATTCTTGGTATATATAAAGTCTACAGACTTATGAGTGTTGATTTTGTAACCTGAGATGCTGCTGTATTCCTTGATCACTTCTAAGTTTTGTAGTAGAATCCTTGGTGTTTTCCAGATATACAATCATATCATCTGTGAAGAGTGAAAGCTCGATCTCTTCTGACCCTATATGGATAACCTTGATCACCTTTTCTTCCCTAATTGCAATGGCTAAAACTTCCATTACAATGTTAAAAAGCAGTGGAGACAATGGGCAACCTTGCCTAGTTCCTGATCTGAATAGAAATGATTTCAATTTAACTCCATTCAATATGATATTGGCTGTGGGTTTGCTGTAGATGGTCTCTATCAGTTTAAGAAATATCCCTTCTATACCAATTTTCTTAAGTGTTCTGATCATGAAGGGATGCTGGATATTATCAAAAGCTTTTTCTGCATCAATTGAGAGAATCATATGGTCTTTGTTTTTTAATTTGTTTATGTGGTGAATTATATTTATAGATTTATGTATATTGAACCAGTCTTGAGACCCTGGGATAAAACCCACTTAGTCGTGGTATATAATACGTTTGACGTTTTGCTGGATTCTGTTTGTCAGGATCTTGTTGAATATTTTTGCATCAATATTCATTAGTGATGTTGGTTGGTCTATAATTTTCTTTTCTTGTTGGGTCTTCTCCTGGTTTGGGGATCAAGGTGATGTTTGCTTCATAGAATGTGTTGGGTAGTATTCCTTCTTTTTCTATATTTTGGAAAAGATTAAGTAATATAGGTACTAGTTCCTCTTTAAAGGTTTGGTAGAATTCTGATGTGAAGCCGTCTGGTCCCTGCCCAGCTATTTTTTTGTTCATTAGTTTGTTTGTTTAGCAGCCCCAGGCTGGGTTTGAACCCGCCAGCCCCAGTGTTTGTGGCCAGCACCCTAACTGCTGAGCTATGGGCACCAAGCCATACTGTAAATGATTTGATGTGCCACTTTCCAGCCCTTATCTATGTGTTAACACTCATATAAATAAAACCTAATAGGAAGATACAAGTACATGCTGAAGGGCACCATAAACAAGGATCCCTCCCTAAAAATATTTTTTATAGAATTTAGTGTTTTAAGAAAGGCATACAAATAAAAATACCAAAACTTATTTGGATTTCCTTCTACTTATGGTTTTAACATGGTTTTAATCTTAAACAATACGATACTATTCAATATGGACTATAAGCCCTTCGGTGCGTAGGATCTTTTTTAGATCCCAATTCAGGCTTACTATATATATGTACATATCTCAATTATTTATTTCATTTACTTTTTAGACATGAGGTCTCATTCTGTTGCTCAGGCTGGAATGTGGCGGTACTATTGTAGCTCACTATACCCTCAAACTTCTGGGCATAAGCAATCCTCCTGCTTTAGCCTCCCAAGTTTCTGGGACGACAAGCATGTGCCATCATGCCCAGCTAATTTTTCTTATTTAGAGATGTGGTCTCGCTATGTTGCCCAGGCTGGTCTTGAATTCCTGTCCTCAAATGATCCTCTCACTTTGACCTTCTTAGTCTTGGGGATTATAGATATGAGCTGCTGCATCCTACCAGTATTTTTAAAAATATGAACAAGGCATGTGCAGCGGCTCACCCCAGAACTCTGTGAGACTGAAGTGGGTAGATGACTTGAGTTCAGGAGTTGGAGACCAGCCTGAGCTAGAGTGAGATCCCGTCTCTACTTAAAAAAAATAGAAAAATTAGATGGGGGTGGTATGTGTGGCTCAGTGGGTAAGGTGCCGGCGCCACATACCGAGGGTGGTGGGTTTGAACCCAGCCCCAGCCAAAATGCAACAAAATAGCCAGGCATTGTGGCGGGTGCCTATAGTCCCAGCTTCTCAGGAGGCTGAAGCAAGAGAATCGCCTAAGCCTAGGAGTTGGAGGTTGCTGTTAGCTATGATGCTACAGCACTCTACTGAGGGCAATAAAGTGACATTCTGTCTCTTAAAAAAAAAAAAAAAGAAAGAAAGAAAAATTAGATGGGTGTTATTGTGGTGGGCGCCTACAGTCCCAAGTACTCAGGAAGCTTGAGGCATTGAGGATCCCTTGAGCCCAAGAGTTTTTGCTGTGAGCTGCAATGATGCCATGGTACTGAGCCCCAGGGCAATAGCATGAGACTCTGTCTCAAAAAAAAAAAAAAAAAAGAATATATTCACATTGTTTTGTAAATGGCTTTATTTATGTGAATATTTTAGACTTTGTGATCTTTACTAAGTGGTGATCTAAATAAGGCAGTTACACCAGATTTGCTGTTTTACCCCACTGGGAACTAACTGTGTAAGGCTTCTATGAGAATAATTTGAATTTCAAAAGGTTCCTTTCTTGCTAAAGTAAATTTCAATTTCCATTTTCACATTTTCAAGCCAATGTAATGCAATCCTTTTCTAATCTCTACAGAGTGCATGATGGAGAAAAATCCTGCCGACCAGGGGCTTTCTAAATGGTGACTATAGAGCGATGCCAAAGAAATTGAATGGTGCCAAACGCAGAATCCTCAGGTTGCTGTCTGAGCTAACGGAAATTCATTGGGAACTGGATTTCACATGCACACGTGCACGACTTTTCCGTTTCCATGAAGATGGTATCAAAACTGACATGTAGGGCCGCGCCTGTGGCTCAGTGGGTAGGGCGCCGGCCCCATACACCGAGGGTGGCAGGTTCAAACCCGGCCCCGGCCAAAATGCAACAAAAAAATAGCTGGGCATTGTGGCGACTGCAGTAGCCTGTGGTCCTAGCTACTTGGGAGGCTGAGGCAGGAGAATCACCTAAGCCTGGGAGTTGGAGGTTGCCATGAGCTGTGTGATGCCATGGCATTCTACTGAGGGCAATAAAGTGAGACTCTGTCTCTAAAGCAAACCAAAAACCGACATGTAAGGAGGCTTTGGTGTTGACATTTCTGACAACACACTCCTAAGGGGCAGAGTCTTTCTTCCTCAGCATTGGCCCTGAAGACTACTTCCTTTTCCTGGATGGCTCTGGCTTAGAGACTCTTCCTCCAGTATTTGTGGTTCCTGTTCTTGCTCTGGGACAAAGATCATCTCTGGTTTGACAACATGATACCTCTCAAGAATTTCCCTTCAGAGAAGCTTGGGGTGGGGACTGAAAGTCTACATTTCAGACAAGTGTACAGGGATGCTGAGGCTGCTGGTCACAGGTTCTTATTTTGAGAAGCACTGCTCTTATATGGACATAATAGAGATTCTGCTATATTAAGATTTTTAGCCAGGTGTGGTGGTTTGTACCTATAATCCTAGCAACTCTGGAGGTTGAGGTCAGAGGATAACTTGAGGCCAGGAATTTGAGACCAGACATTCCATCTTACTGAATGCCACCTTGTTGATTCAACAGGCCTGAACTGGAGCTATCCATTCACTCAGCCAGAGGGCAGACGTCGAGAACATTCCCGACAGGTTTCCTTGGTGGTGACCCGATTTCCTTTACACCTGTAAGGCCTCCTGTCGGCCCGGTGCTGGCAGGGGGCAGGTTGTGTATGGGCAGGCGTGAAGCCCTGGACTCTGACCATGGCTGGATACCCTCCTTGAAGTTGATCGAACCTCAGCGGCTATACCTACAAGGCCTCTCTCTCTCTCCGGCCCTTTAATTAGATACTTTCAAAACTCCACATCCCAAACAAAATCTATTGACATTCTCGGGATCAAAGTGCCCCTAAAAGTTCAGCCAAACTACAGGGAGAAAAGGTCACTGTTCCACAAAGCTTTGCTGAAAATTCACTAACATGAAGCAGACTAATTAAGAGGACAAAAAATTATAAGTTTATACACGAGTGCCTTCAGAATGAACAAAGATATTAGGGAAATTATCTGTTTTTATGCTCAGGGTCAACAAAGTATGGGCAGCTGTTTAGAAATGTGATTGAACTAATGCTAACAGGCTGGGTGGGGAATCCAACCAGGCCTTTTTTTTTTTATTGTCACTGTGGCATCACAGCTCACAGCAACCTCAAACTTTTGGGCTTCAGTGATTCTCTTGCCTCAGCTTCCCAAGTAGCTAGGACTACAGGCGCCCACCACAATGCCTGGTTATTTTTGGAGACAAAGTCTTGCTCTGGCTCAGGCTTGTCTCAAACCCACGAGCTCAGGCAATCCACTTGCTGTGGTCTCCCAGAGTGCTAGGATTATAGTGGTGAGCCACCACGCCTGGCATATTTTTTTATTATTTTTATTTTATCTTATTTATTTTTTTGAGACAGAGCCTCAAGCTGTTGCCCTGGGTAGAGTGCCATGGCATCACAGTTCACAGCAACCTCTAACTACTGGGCTCAAGTGATTCTCCTGCCTCTGCCTCCCAAGTAGCTGGGACTACAGGCACCCGCCACAATGCCCAGCTATTTTTTGGTTGCAGCCGTCATTGTTGTTTGGCAGGCTGGGCTGGATTGGAACCCACTAGCTCAGGTGTATGTGGCTGGCACCTTAGCCTCTTGAGCCACAGGTGCGGAGACATTATTTTTTTTGAGAAAGAGTCTCAAGCTGTTGCCCTGAGTGGAGTGCTGTGGCATCATAGTTCACAGCAACCTCCAAATCTTGGGCTCAAGTGATTTTCTTGCCTTCTATTTTTTAAGTAGAGACAGGGTCTTGCTTTTGCTCAGGCTAGTCTTGAACTTGTGAGCTCAAGCTATCCACCCACGTTGGCTTCCCAGAGTGCTGGGATTACAGGTGTGAGCTACTATGTCCGGCCTATTTTTTATTTATTTTTTTGAGACACAGTCTCATTTTGTTGTCCTGGGTAGAGTGCCATAGCATCATCATAGCTCACAGCAACTTCAAACACTGGCTTAAGCGATCCTCTTACCTCAAGCCTCCGGAGTAGCTGGGACCACAGGTTCCCACCACAATGCCTGGCTGGTTTTTCTATTTTTAGTAGAGATGGGGTCTACAGGTAGATCCTGGGCTAGGAGTTCTAGATCAGTCTGAGCAAGAATGAGATCCCCATCTCTACTAAAAATAGAAAAATTAGAAGGGCAGGGTAGCATACACTGTTAGTCTCAGCTACTTTCGTGGCCAACGCAAGAGGAGTGTTTGAAGCTAGGAGTTGATATGATATGAGTCTGGAAAATATAGTGAAAACCCATATCTAAAAAAAAAAAAAAGTTAGCCATGCATCTCTACTAAAAATAGCTAGGCCTTGTGGTGGGCACCTGTAGCTATTTGGGAGGCTGAGGCAAGAGGATCATTTGAGCCCTAGAGTTTGAGGTTACTATGAGCTATGATGCCCAATCACTCGACAGAGGGCAACAAAGTGAGACTTTGTCTCAAAAAAAAAGAGAGAGAGAGAGACTATATAAACATTAAAGAACTACAATTTGGATGAAATGGGAGCTGGGAAGAAGATGTAACCTTCTGAAATTTTACTGATTATCCTCAGACCAATAACGTAATGACAATAATAAATAAAACAAAACAGTGAGGCCCAGGGTGTTGGCTCACGCATGTAATCCTAACACTCTGGGAGGCTGATAAGGGAGAATTTCTTTCCTTTTTTTTTTTTGTAGAGACAGAGTCTTACTTTATCACCCTCGGTAGAGTGCTATGGTGTCACACAGCTCATAGCAACCTCCAGCTCCTGGGCTTAGGTGATTCTCTTGCCTCAGCCTCCCAAGTAGCTGGGACTACAGGCACCTGCCACAATGCCTGGCTATTTTTTTGTTGCAGTTTGGCCAGGGCCGGTTTGAACCTGCCACCTTCGGTATATGGGGCTGGCACCCTACCCACTGAGACATAGGTGCCACCTGGGAGAATTTCTTGAGGCCAGGAGTTTAAGACTAGCATGAAGCTCGGCGCCTGTAGCTCAGCGGCTAGGGTGCCTGCCGCATATACCAGAGCTCGTGGATTTAAATCCAGTCCGGGCCTGCCAAATAGCAATAAGTGCAACCAAAAAATAGCCGGCCATTGTGGCAGGTGCCTGCAGTCCCAGCTACTTGGGAGGCTAAGGCAAGAGAATCGCTTTAGCCCAAGAGTTGGAGTTGGAGGTTGCTGTGAGCTGTGAACCATGGCACTCTACCCAGGGTGACATAGTGAGACTCTGTCTCAAAAAAAAAAAAAAAATATGGCTAGCATGAGCAAGAGCAAGACCCCCATCTCTATAATAAAGAAAAATTAGAATTAGCTGGGTGTGATGATGTATGTCTATGGTCTTCCCTACTTGGGAGGCTGAGGCAGGAGGATCACTTTGCCCCAGGAGTTTCAAGTTGCAGTAAGCTAGGTTGATAGCACTAAACTCTAGCCTGGGCAACAGAGTCTTTTCCTTTTCCCTTTCCCTCCCTCCCTCCCTTCCTATTTTCTTGAGATGAAGACTTACTTTATCACACTTAATAGAGTGCTGTGGTCTCATAGCTCACAGCAACCTCAAACGCTTGGGCTGAAGCAATGTTCTTGCCTCAGCCTCCTGAGTAGCTGGAAGTAGAGGTGCCTGGCATATGGCCCTGCTGGTTTTTTTTGTTGTAGTTGTCATTGTTTTGGGGCAGACCCAGGCTGGGTTCAAACCCGCTAGCCCTGAGGTATGTTGCTGGCGCTTTAGCTGCTAAGCTACAGGTGCTGAGCCCTGAATCTCTGTCTTTAATAAAAGAAAAACCTTCTGGACAGGTGTGGTGGCTCAAGTCTATAATCCCAGTTCCCAGCACTCTGGGAGGCTGAGGCAGGTGGATTGCTTGAGCTCACAGGTTAGTGACTAGCCTGAGCCAGAGCGAGTCTCGCCTCTAAAAATAGACAAAAATCCTGGTGGGCGCCTGTAGTCCCACCTACTTGGGAGGCTGAGACAAGAGAATTGCTTGAGCCCAGGAGTCTGAGGTTGCTGTGAGCTATGACAACAGGGCATTCCACCGTGTGACAAAGTGAGACTATGTCTCAAAAACAAAAAACAGAAAAAGCCAGAAACCTTTAGTTCCATCAACATTGCTGCAAGTGAGTAGATCTTATTGTTTTTTTATGGCTGAATGATATTTTGTATACATCATGTATACACAACGCATTTTCTTTATCCATTGATGGACACTTACATTGATTCTATATCTTGGCTATTGTGAATAGTCTTTCAACAAACAAAAGAGTTCAAACATCTCTTCGATGTACTGATCTATTTCCTTTTGTATATATACTCAGTGGTGAGATTGCTGTATCATATGGTAGTTCAAGTTTTAGTTTGCTGAGAAAGTGCCATACTGTTTTCCCTGATGTCTGCACTATATATTCCCAGCAACAGCATATAAGATTCCCCTTTCTTCGTATCCTCCTATGATTTTCTGTCTTTAGATAATAGCCATTTTATTAGGGGTAGGATGATACCTCAATTGTTATTTTTTAATTTTTTTGAGATAGAGTCTTTTTATGTCACCCTCGGTAGAGTGCTGTGGCGTCACAGTTTTTTTACATGGATAAATTGTATAGTGGTGAAGTCTGGGCTTTTGGTGTACCCATCACCCAAATAATGTACCTTGCACCTAATAGAATAATTTTCCATCCCAATCCTCTCCCTCTCATAGTTTTGACTAATAATTTTTCTGCTTATTTTTTTAGGCTGGTAGCATCATATACCTGCCTAGAGAATGCTTTCAAATATACTGTTTTGGCTCAGTGCCAGTAGCTCAGTGAGCAAGGGGCTGGCCACATACACCTAGGCATCTGAACCCTGCCTGGGCCTGCTAAACAACAATGACAACTGTAACCAAAAAATAGCTGGGTGTGTGGCTAGCACCTGTAGTCCCAGCTACTCAGGAGGCTGAGGCAAGAGAATCACTTAAGCCCAGGAGTTTGAGGTTGCTGTGAGCTGTGACACCATAGCACTCTACTGAGTGCGACACAGTGAGACTGTCTCAAAAGAAAAAAAGGGTAGTTGAATTCCATTTTTGTCAAATAAAAAAAAAATCTGCGTACCCCCATACACATGATTTGCACATGTGGCTACTCTGGAATTTCTACATAGGAGGAACTATAACCATTTGCTAAGTAGTCTTGCTTGGAGTTTAAAATTGCCTAACAAACTCACCGTTTTTTTTTTTTTTGAGACAGAGTCTCAAGCTGTGGCCCTCAGCAGAGTGCGGTGGCGTCACAGCTCACACCAACCTCCAGCTCCTTGGCTCAAGCCATTCTCCTGCCTCCGCCTCCCAAATAACTGGGACTACAGGCTCCTGCCACAATGCCTGGCTATTTTTGCGTTGCAGCCATCATTGTTTGGTGGGCCAGACTGGATTGGAATCCACCAGCTCAGGTGTATGTGGCTGGTGCCTCAGCTGCTTGAGCCACAGGAGCCAAGCCAAACTCACTGTTTTTTACTTAAAGTTTATATTTATTTGGGGAAGGGCTCTGGAAAGATTCACATGAGGTTATGGTAAGACAAAGTTTCCCCAAACTAGTCTTTCGTACAGCCCCCCCCCCCCCGCCTTTTTTTAGAGACAGAGTCTCACTTTATCACTCTCAGTAGAGAGCTGTAGCATCACAGCTCACAGCAACCTCCAGCTCTTGGGCTTAGGCAATTCTCTTGCCTCAGCCTCCAGAGTAGCTGGGGCTACAGGGGCCCACCACAATGCTGGGCTATTTTTTTGTTGCAGTTTGGCCAGGACTGGGTTTGAACTCATCACCCTCCATACATGGGACTGGTGCCCTACTCACTGGTGCAGCCACTTTCTATAGTCACAAATAGTGAGGCAAGGTTTGGTGCAGCCACTTTATGTAGCCACAAATAGTCAAATAATGCAAACTGTTAAGAGGGATAATTGATGGGGGAGGTGAGATGAAAAGGCGGTAAGTGTGTGTGGAGTAGGGAGACCTTTGCTTTTATTTTAAATAGTTCATTGCGAATTTATTTTGGAGGTAATACCACACAAAATAAAATGAAAAATGGGTTTGGGTAACTTAAGTCATTAACAAAAAAGGGTGGTGCTGGTGGTGTAGTTTTCTTAATTTATGTGGAATGATGTGTGTGGGAGACAAATACGTATTGATCCAGAACTTAATCTTATGGAGCTCCATCCTCATCAAAAACGTTTATGAGGGGCGGCACCTGTGGCTCAAAGGAGTAGGGCGCCCGCCCCATATACTGGAGGTGGCCGGTTCAAACGGGGCCCCGGCCAAAGACTGCAAAAAAAGAAAAAAAAGTTTATGAGGCTTGCACAGACATGTGCAGAGAGGAGGTCTTGGAGGATGTACACGGAACTTCTTAACCATGATTTCTCCCAGGAATGGGATGGTGAGAGAGAAAAAGGACTTTCACTTTTATTTTATGAGTTCCTAACCATTTCCCTCTTTTACAAAGCCCATACACAGTTTCTATAAGAAAAATAAAGGAAATGTCTTCAGTGTTGTGTAAAAGTACTCTGTACTTGCCTATGTTATACCTAGAATGACATTCAATTTTCAGTACATTAGATTACAAAACCTACTGTATTTAGAAAAAAATACAATTTCTATCCATTTTAGCATCGTGAATTCTTCCTCTTATTAAAAAAAGAGAAGTATCTAATCTTGCACATAATTTGTTATGACAGCATCGTCACTTAAAATACAGCAATCATGCAGCACCTTAATTTGAATTCTATTTTACAAGTGCGCATGACCTCACGGACAAACTGAAGGCATAACGTTAAAATCGTATACCGAAAATTAATTATGCTGGTTACAATAAAGAACGTAGCTGGTAAATATCTGAACAAACAAAATCTTAATAGCTAATGTAGCATATATCCTTCAATTTGGACTTCACAAGTCCTGCTTCATGTAACTTTCCGTACGGCTGTGGGCTCGGTAGCTAGCTCCTAATCCTCAGCAACCTACACTTTACCAGCGGCGTGTCCCGGGCGGCTCGCAGCGCCGGGGCTCGCCCGGGACTGAGTCAGCGCCGGGGCTAGAAGTTCGGCGGGAGGCGCAGGGCGGGGCTTCCTCCTGCCGACTCCGAACCCAGCTCTACTTATCCGAGTCCACGTCTCTTCCTTTGGACAGGCGTGTTTCTTCAGGTCGGGCCCAGCCAACGTGACAGCCAACAAACCTTTAAAAGGACTTTCGGCGTCTCCTCGAGGTTCTCCCCTGGCCGGAGCTGCCCGGGCCAGCTCGGCCAAGCCCCTCGCGGACTGCAGCGCGCGGCTTCTCCGGGCCGGGACCGCCGAACGCCTCGCTCTTCGGCCCCCCCTCGCGGCGCCGAGCGCCGCATCCCCGGCATGGAGACCGGCTCGGACTCAGGTCAGAGGCCCGCGCGCCCGGCCCGCGTCGGGCCGCTCCGCGCGCGGCGGGGAGGGTAGGCCCGGCCGCCCGCGCAAGCTGCCGCGTGCCGGGTCCGCGCGGGGAGCGCTCGCGGGGCGGGTGGCGACAGGTGGGCAGGACGAGCCGCGAGTGAGGGCGGGCGGGCGCGCGAGAGGCCCGGCGGGGGGGCCGCTGGGAGGATGGCTCAGCTCTTTCTAAATATAAAACCGGCGTGAGTTGGGCGAGCGCGGCGCGGAGTCGCGGAGCCGCCGCGCGGGCCCGGCGCACGGGGATTCGGCCGCACAGACGGCGGCTGCGGCTCCGCAGAGGCGCAAGGCAACGGGAGGCGGCGAAGAGCGACGCTCGCAACGCGGAGGACGCAGGCGGCGGCGGCGGGCGGGCCTCGGAGGCGCAGCGCGAACCACTCCGAGTGACCGGAGGCGGCTCCCATCCCCTGCCGCACCGACAACCGCGAGCCCCCTGTCCGCGCCCTCCCTCTCCCGGCCCCTCCTTCACTCCCTCCCTGGCGCAACATGGCTGCGGCCGCCGCCTCCGCCTCCCAGGATGAGCTGAGTAAGTGCCGCGGCCGACCCTGTGGCCGTAAGCCGGGGCCGAAGCCGGCGCCGTGCAGGGCCGGGGGGCCGCGGCCGGGACCCGGCTGGAGGGCTGGGGCGCGCTGCGATCGCGGGCCGGGTGGGCGGCGGTGGCCGCCGCGGCTTGTGGGGGACTGGGACGCTCGGGCCTGGCGGCCGGGCGGGGTGCGGGCCGCCGTCGCCGCCGGCGTTTGTAGGCCTCAGGTTTGCACCGTCACGTTGCGAAATTGAAACCGGAGCCCCGGGCGGAGCCACCTCTGCCCGCGATCCGCCCCGGTCCGGGGGTGGGGAGAGCCCAGCCCCTTCCCCGCAGTCCCGGGGCTAGAGGACGGGCTGGAGTTCCAGGGTGACGGGCAGTGTCCGCCCGTCCCGTCTGACACCGCCATGGCACTCGGTTCTGACTGTTGGCGAGTTCTGGAAATGGGAAGGGGGAGAAGGTGTCTTTCTGTGACACCCTAGAAACCAGCTGAAAGGTCACGAATAGGCTGTGACCCTCAGGTGGAGCAGTGAGGGTGAAAGAGGTGCGGTGGTAACTGCAGAAGAAACCAAGAGGTGACAGCTCTTTCGGAAAGAGTCAGTGCACGTTCGATCTTGAACGCTGCAGTTTTCTTGGGGAAATTGTCCTGCCATCCATATTAGGGGAGAGCGTTGGTCACCCTGAATCCCAGGCCTCCTGCTCGCCGCCCGGGTCCGCCTCGATGCTTTGTGGGAATTGTAGTTCTGGGGCGCCGCAGTCCCACGCTGGAGTCATAAATACCTAATTTTCACAGGACCTGTGAGATAATTTCTGATTGCGTTTTGGGTGGTTATTTGAGTTTTTCTTTATTTCTTTCTTTCTTTTTTTTTCTTTAAGGTGCCCTTCAGTTTTTGGCAAAAACAGGAAAGGTGCTATTTGGGGATAATGTGGGTTTTAAATGGAATGAAGCATGGGTGAGGTGTTGTTAAGCTTTGAGAAGCTTACCGTATGTTGTTAAAGCTTCTGAATTTCCATATGAGAGTGGTTATAAACATAATTTGTGTTTCTTTGCTTTTTGCCCGTTTAAAGCTTCTTTTATATACATGATCGCACTTTTGCTCTCCTAACAGCCTAGTGAGGCAGACAAGTTGGCATTACCTTTGTTTTAAAGAGGAGGCAGGTGTAGAGCGATTAAGTTCCTTGCTGCTTTGACCCAGAAGTGGCGGAGCCGTTTGCTCTTTTTGAAGCTGAAGTAACCACTTGGTGTGAACCTGGGCAGATTGGAGAGTCTGAGTAGACAAGGTCTCATGGTGTAGTTAGAGGTAGAGTCAGCTAATAGATTGCTTGTCTCTCAGCTCCAAGTGGGAGTACCATCAGGCCCTCTGAGATCAGTTCCCTGATTTTCTTATTGTGTTTAACTAGAATTTACTATCTTACAGCCTCCCCCCCCCCAGACAGTGTCTCACTCTCTTGCCAAGGTAGAGTGCCATGGTGTCATAGCTCATAGTAATCTCAAACTCTTGGGCTCAAGGGATCCTCTTGCTTCAGCCTCCTATGTAGCTGTGACTACAGGGGCCTCCCATAAAGCCCCGCTGGTTTTTTCTATTTTTAGTAGAGACAGGGTCTCTCTCATGCTCAGGCTGTTCTCTAACTCCTGAGCTCAAGCAACCCACCTGTATTGGCCTCCCAGAGTGCTAGGATTACAGGCAAGAACCACCGCACCTGTAATCCTGTCCATCTGAGACAATTTTAAGTGTATAGTTCAGTGGCATTAAGTACATTCACACTGTTGTGTAGTCATCACCACCATCCACCTCTAGAACTCTTTTCATCTTGCAAAACGGAAACTCCTTTCATTGAACAACAAATCCTCATTCTCTCTTCTAGCCCCTGGCAACTAACCATTCTACTTTGTCTATGATTTTTGCCTACTCTAGGTATCAGGTATAAATGGAATAATATAGCATTTGTCCTTTTGTGACCTTTTTTATTTAGGCAATATCCTCACAATTAAATCATCAATCTTGTTGCATGTGTTAGAATTTCTGTTTTTTTTTTCTTTTTTGAGACAGAGTCTCACTATGTCGCCTTCCGTAGAGTGCTGTTACATCACAGCTCACAGCAACCTCAAACTCTTGGGCTTAAGCAATTCTTTTGCCTCAGCTTCCTGAGTAGCTGGGAGTACAGTGCCTACCACAATGCCTGGCTACTTTTTGGTTGCAGTTGTCATTGTTGTTTAGCCAGGCCTGGGTTGGGCTCAAACCAGCCAGCTTTGGTGTATGTGGCTGGCACCCTACTCACTGAGCTACGGGTGCTAAGCCATTCAATTTTTTTTGTCTTTTTTGAGACTTTTGTTTTGTGGCCCTTGGCAGAGTACTGTGGCTTTGTAGCTCACAGCAACCTCAAAGTCTTGGGCTTAAATGATTCTCTTGCCTCAGCTTCCCAAGTAGCTGGGACTACAGGCCCCCACTGCAATGCCTGGCTATTTTTTAGAGATGAGGTCTTGCTCTTGCTTGGGCTGGTCTTGAACCTGTGAGCTGAGGCAATCTATCTACTTCAGCCTCCCAGAGTGCTAGGATTACAGATCAGCCACTGTGCCTGGCCTAGAATTTCTTTTTTAAGGCTAAATAATATTCTCTTGAATTTATATATCACATTTTCTTTTTCTTTTTTTGGACACAGTTTCACTCTGTTGCCCTGGGTAGAGTGCTTTGGTGTTATAGCTTATAGCAATCTCAAATTCTTGGGCTCAAGTGATCCTCTTGCCTTAGCCTCCTGAGTAGCTGGGACACCTATGGGCTCCTACCACAAGACCCAGCTAGTTTTTCTATTTTTAGTAGAGATGTGGTCTTGCTCTTGCTTAAACTGGTCTTGAACTCCTGAGCTCAAGGAAGCCACCTGCCTTAGCACCCGAGAGTGTTAGGATTACAGGCATGAGCCATCATGCCCAGCTGTAAACCACATCCATCCGTTTATGGACACTGGGTTGCTTCTACATTTTAGTTATTGTGAATATGGGTATACAGATACCTCATTGAGATCCTTCTTTAAATTCTTCTAGGAATATACCCAGAAATGGAATTGATGGATCATGGTCCTCAAAAGATCATTAATTTTTTTTTTTTTTTTTGTGGTTTTTGGCCCAGGGCTGGGTTTGAACCCGCCACCTCTGGCATATGGGGCTGGTGCCCTACTCCTTTGAGCCACAGGTGCCGCCTGATCGTTAATTTTTTTTTGAGGAACAACTATACTGTTTTCAACAATGGCTGCACCATTTCGCCTTCCCATCAACAGGATGCCACTCTGTTCACATTCTGGCCAACACTTGTTATTGCCTTATTTTCAGTAGTAACCATCCTGATGAGTGTGAGCTGGTTCTGTTTTTTAAAATGCTGTACTATGGCATGACGTCTGAGTTGTGTTGTAGCACTACACACATTAAAATCTGAATTACCAGTAGGTATGGGGAGCAAAACTAGAGGAAAGCTTGGATATCGTTCTAAAGTGGTGGAGTCTTTTGTGTATATGCACTGTGCTCCTGTGCATTTGGGTACCTATTAAAGTACTGATAGTTGGCCAGGCAAGGTGGCTCATGCCTGTAATCTTAGCACTCTGGGAGGCCAAGGTGGGTAGACAGCTTGAGCTCAAGGGTTCGAGACCAGCCTGAGCAAAAGTGAGATCCTGGGCTCCGTGCCTGTGGCTCGAGCAGCTAAAATGCTGGCCACATACACCTGAGCTGGCAGGTTTGAATCTAGCCCAGGCCTGTCAAACAACAATGATGGCTACAACCAAAAAAATAGCTGGGCATTGTGGTGGGTGCCTGTTGTCCCAGCTACTTGGGAGGAGGAGGCAGGAGAATCACTAGAGCCCAGGAGTAAGAGGCTGCTGTGAGCTGTGATGCCATGGCACTCTACCCGGAGAAACAGTTTGAGGCTCTGTCTCCAAAAAAAAAAAAAAGTGAGACCCCGTTTCTACTAAAAATAGAAAACTGAGGCAAGAGGATTGCTTGAGCCCAAGAGTTTGAGGTTGCTGTGAGCTATGACACCACAGCACTCTACCTAGGGCAACAGTTTGAGACTCTGTCTCAGAAAAAAAATGCTGATAGTTAAGGAATTTACTGGCTTATATAGCTGGAAAGTTTTCCATGTATATGGAAAGTTAGCAATAAATAATTCTAATTTTTGTCTTACATTGTTTTGTTTGGTCAAATCATCCACTTACTAGGCTTATTTCCTATGGGTTAGTGGAATAAATTAACTTGAAACTGGTTAAGAAGTTTCAAATAAACCACTTTTAGTTTCAGAAATAGCTGTAATAAAATTGCAGATGCCGGCTCCGTGCCTGTGGCTCAATCTGCTAAGTTGCCAGTTGCCAGCCACATACACCTAAGGTGGTGGGTTCGAATCTCCAGCCCGGGCCTGCCAAACAACAATGATGGCTGCAACCAAAAAATGGCCGGGCGTTGTGGTGGGCACCTGTAGTCCTAGCTACTTGGGAGGCGGAGGCAGGAGACTCGCTTGAGCTCAGGAGTTGGAGGTTGCTATGAGCTGTGATGCCGTGGCACTCTACCCAGGGGGATAGCTTGAGGCTCTGTCTCAAAAAAAAAAAAAAATTGCAGATGCCTGGTTAAAGGTACTTTTAAAAATTCTACCAAAATTGGCTCAGCACCCGTAGCACAGTGATTATGGTGCCAGCCATATACACCAAGGATGGAGGGTTCAAACCTGGCCTGGGCCATCTAAACAACTGCAACAAAAAAATAGCTGGGCATTGTGGTGGGCTCCTGTAGTCCCTGCTACTTGGGAAGCTGAGACAGAATAATCCTTTAAGCCCAAGAGTTTGAGGTTGCTGTGAGCTGTGATGCCACAGCCCTCTACCAAGGGCGACATGATAATAATGTCTCAAAAAAAAAAATTCTACCAGAAAATAAAATTCATTATCTTAATAATATTTGCTATTATTTCTAACTAGTAGATTATAATAAAAACAAACTACTAGGTGCCAGCATTGTTTTCTTCCCTAAGATTTTTCTCACTTTGTTGCCATTGGTAGAGTTCTGTGGTATCATAGCTCACAGCAACCTCAAACTCTTGGGTTTAAGGGGTACTCTTGTCTCAGCCTCCTTAGGAGATGGAACTACAGGCACTCACCACAACGCCCAGCTATTTTTAGAGATGAGGTCTCACTTTGGCTCAGGCTGATCTCGAACTCATGAGCTCAGACAATTCACCTGCCTGAGCCTCCCAGGGTGCTGGGATTACAGGTGTGAGCCACCACACCTCGCCTTCTTCATTAAGATTTTATTGTGAAATCGTCAAACATCCAGAAAAGTTGAAAGTGAATACTCACACCTGGAGTCTACCATTGGTAGTTGAATACCTATCATATCTATCCTCTTTTTTTTTTTTTTTGAGACAGACTCTCAAGCTATCCCCCTGGGTAGAGTGCCATGGCATCACAGCTCATAGCAACCTCCAACTCCCGGGCTCAAGCGAGTCTCCTGCCCCAGCCTCCCAAGTAGCTGGGACCACAGGCGCCTGCCACAGCGCCGGCCATTTTTTGGTTGCAACCATCATTGTTGTTTGGCAGGCCCGGGCTGGGGATTCGAACCCGCCACCCTAGGTGTATGTGGCTGGCGCCCCAGCTGATTGAGCCACAGGCGCTGAGCCCATATCTATCTTCTAATCAGAGTTTTAAAAATTGCTAAATTTTTTTTTTTTTTTTTTGAGACGGAACCTCAAGCTATCCCCCTGGGTAGAGTGCCATGGCATCATAGCTCATAGCAACCTCCAACTCCCGGGCTCAAGCGAGTCTCCTGCCTCCGCCTCCCAAGTAGCTGGGACCACAGGCACCTGCTACAACGCCCTGCCATTTTTTGGTTGCAGCCATCATTGTTGTTTGGCGGGCCCGGGCTGGGGATTTGAACCCACCACCTTAGGTGTACGTGGCTGGCGCCTTAGCCGATTGAGCCACAGGCGCCGAGCCAACTTTTTTTCTTTTACTTAATTAAAATTGTGGTAAAATATGCAGAACATAAAATTTATCATCTTAACCATTTTTTTTTTTTTTTTTTGAGACAGAGTCTCAAGCTGTCGCCCTGGGTAGAGTGCTGTGCTGTCACAGCTCACAGCAACCTCAAACTCTTGGGCTTAGGCGATTCTCTTGCCTCAGCCTGCCAAGTAGCTGGGACCACAAGTACTTGCCACAATGCTTGGCTATTTTTTGTTGCAGTTGTTATTGTTGTTTACCTGGCCCAGGCCAGGTTCGAACCCACCAGTCTCCGTGTATGTGGCTGGTGCTGTAACTATTGGGCTATGGGTGCCAAGCCATCTTAACCATTTTTAAGTGTACAGTTCAGTGGCATTAAGTACTCAGTATATTTTTTATTGCATTTTAAAGTAAATTGGTGATGTCAACACATTAACCCTGAATATTTCAGCACTGCAGCATTTTTTTTATTTTTTGAGACAGAGTCTCAAGATGTTGCCCTGGGTAGAGTGCTGTAGTGTCATAGCTCACAGCAACCTCAAACTCTTGAGCTTAAGCGATTGTCTTGCCTCAGCCTCCCAAGTAGCTGGGACTACAGGCACCTGCCACATGCCTGGCTATTTTTTGGTTGTAGTTGGCATTGTTGTTTGGCAGGCCTGGGTTGGATTCAAACCTGCCAGCTCTAGTGTATGTGGTTGGTGCACTAGCTGCTGAGCTACAGGTGCTGAGCCTGCAGCATTGTTTTAAATGCCTCATTTAAAATTTTTCCTCAGAGGAGCAGCGTCTGTGACTCAGTGGGCCTAGTGCCAGCCCCATATATCGAGGGTGGTGGGTTCAAACCTGGCCCCGGCCAAACTGCAACAAAAAAATAGCCGCGTGTTGTGGTGGACGCCTGTAGTCCCAGCTACTTGAGAGGCTGTGGCAAGAGAATTGCTTAAGCCCAGGAGTTGGAGGTTGCTGTGAGCTGTGTCACGCCATAGTAGTCTACTGTGGGCAATAAAGTGAAACTCTGTCTCTACAAAAAAAAAAAAAAATTTTTTTTTTCTTCCTCGGAGTAATCCTAAGAAGTAGGTAAAATTATTACAGTTTTATGGAGTGAGAAATAGGCTTCTTAGGTCCTGTATGTCTCACAGCAAGTGAGTGATGGAGTTGGATCCCAGAATTCTCAGATTCTAGTATACACTCATTACCAGTCTTTAGGCAGTATTACCTCTGGGTACCATGCTTGTGCTGATGTAAATTCAAGTCACATACGTAGCTAGAGTCTCAGCTAGACGTTGCTTTAATTCAACGATTCGACCTTGTTTATTTTTGCTGTTGAGTACAAAAAGACATCAGAGCCCACCACAGGAATTATAGTATTATCGAGGAAGAAGAAGAATACATAAAAGCAAATATGTAAGGACCAAAAGATTAAAGTACTGTCCATGTTATATAATCATATCATCTGTGATTCTTAGGCCTGTTCTTTAGAGATGTGTAGCTGATCACATTGCTTTTCTACACATGTCACATTAACATTTTTTACTTTTGTACTTCAAGTAATACCCATGTCATATTAATTAATTTATTTTGTGAGACATAGTCTCAAGCCGTCGCTCTGGGTAGAGTGCCATGGCGACATAGCTCACAGCAGCCTCCAACTCTTGGGCTCAGGTGGTCTTCTTGCCTCAGTTTTTTATATTTTTATTAGAGATGGGTCTGGCTCTGGCTAGGACTACAGGCGTGAGCCACTGTGTCCTGCCCAAATTAATTTAAAGTAAGTCCATTGCAACCTTCAATTATATCTGCCACCATACTTTGCGGGAGAAGCAGAAATGAATTGACTGTTAGGTTTCTCTGTCATTTATTTTCTTTCTTCCTTTCCCTTTCCTTTAGTGGTATCATTGAGTGTGAAAGTTGCCAAAGGTAGGCGGGGCAGTCTTGGGTTCAGATTTATTAGAACGTTAGAATTTCTTATCCTTTCACAAACCCCCTGTAATTCTCACTTTGAGTGAGGTGATTGTAATAGAATAGTAGTAAAGCTAGTGTTTATTGAGGGCTTACTATATGCACTAATGGCTTCATAGGTATTAATTGATTGAAGCCTCACAACAGCTTCAGTTAGTAGAGCTACCCTTGTTAGACATCACATTCTCTGGTTCCAAAAATTTAATTATTCTGCTCTATTACTGTATGATTTTCCTGCAAGGGAGACTGTACAGAGTCTAATGAGATCTAGGTAGCTTTTCTTTTTTTTTTTTTTTAAATATCTTTCTAGTGTTTCGACGGAATCTTCTATAGTTTATGAAATGTGGCAATAGTCTGATGTCTCTTGAACAGAACATAGATTTTTGGTTAAGGTGCCAAAAAAGAGAACAATTACTTTTATTGTAGCTGGTTCTGAAATCTAGTTTGTAAATTATTTAAGGTGAGAGTCTTTAGCTTGCTTTCCTTTTATTATAGAGTGATTATAACCATTGTAGATGAAATGAAATTCAGTGCAAGGCATGTGGCTGGAGAGTTTCCCCCACCTAATTCAGTGGAAAAGT
Organism: Galagoides demidoff; assembly: GCA_963574575.1. Classification (NCBI taxonomy): domain Eukaryota; kingdom Metazoa; phylum Chordata; class Mammalia; order Primates; family Galagidae; genus Galagoides; species Galagoides demidoff. Next base: position 20,809 of record CAUYQV010055567.1, read on the forward strand.
TGCCATTCTAGTTAGATTTCAGCAGTGAGGTAGAGAGAGTCCTAAAGAGGGAGGGAAGCATTTGAGACTTTTCACCTGGTCTGCTGTTCAGTGGTTTTGTATTCTGTGCTTTATAATTATAAGGCATCCTTAGAATCTGATCTTCTTTGGGATAAAGACAACTCATGCACAGGCCATAGCCTGTAATCTTAGAGTTTATGCTGTTTGATTTGACATAGCCATGGGAAAGTTTAGTTGCAAAAGTTGTCCAGATAGTCAACATGCCAGATATCTTGAGAGAGCCTCTCCTAGTGCCGGGAATCCTCGTGGGTCTTTGAGAGGGTGAGATGTAGGGAACTGTGTGTGCACCTGTGTAGTTGAATGTGATTCTTTGGGCGTACTGAAATAGCCCTAAAGAGATGATTGCTTTAATCATTGGTATACTGCTTGCTGCTGTGCTGGTCTTTGTAGAAAGGCTAAGGCAAACCCGTATCATTTAATTTTTGATTACATAACCAAATAGGAATGTGAAAATAGAAAATGACAGTGGTATTTCTATTTTTTATTAATTTTAATTCTAAGTTTTGATTTCCACCCCATTCTGTTTTGAATTATGTTTTCAGTAAACTATAATTTTTAATTAAGGCCAATTTCAATGAGAATAATTGGTACTGGGACATTGATCTTGTTCAGAAGATAGATACTAAAATCGTGGACTGCCAGTGTTCTCAGATGGTTTGGTCTGAAGTCTTTTTTTTTTTTTTGTAGAGACAGAGTCTCATTTTATCGCCCTCAGTAGAGTGCTGTGACCTCACACAGCTCAAAGCAACCTCCAACTCCTAGACTTAGGCAATTCTCCTGCCTCAGCCTCTTGAGTAGCTGGGACCCCAGGTGCCCACCACAACGCCCAGCTATTTTTTTGTTGCAGTTTGGCTGGGATCGGGTTTGAACCCGCCACCCTCGGTATATGGGGCCAACGCCCTATTCACTGAGCCACAGGCACTGCCCTCTTTTTTTTTTTGAGACAGAGCCTCAAGCTATTGCCCTGGGTTGAGTGCTGTGGCATCACAGCTCACAACAGCCTCCAACTCCTGGGCTCAAGCGATTCTCTTGCCTTAGCCTCCCAAGTAGCTGGGACTACAGGTGCCTACCACAGTGCCTGGCTACTTTTTGGTTGTAGTTGTCATTGTTGTTTGGCAGGCCCGGGCTGGATTCAAACCTGTCAGCTCTGATGTGTGTAGCTGGTGCCTTAGCTGCTTGTGCTATAGGCGCTGAGCCTGGTCCGAATTCTTGAATTCTCTTTTCAGGCCTGGCCCGTCACTGCCTTGATGCTTGCTATCTTATATGGCTTGTTTTGTCCATATATTTTTCAATTTAATAAGCAGACTTAAAATTGAGTGAGTAACTTAGGGTCCTGTCCACAGAGGGCTTATAATTCAGTGTGGAGACAGATTGATATATCAGTATAAATAACTAATACAAGCACCATAAGAGAAGTCCCTAACAGTGCTTTGGAATTATCAAGGAAAGAGAGTAGCATTCCAGGCTACAAGACCAATAACTTGAGCCGAGACATGGAGGAAATAATGTGTGTTTTTGGGAAAAGCTAAGTCTGATACGGGAATGGGATGCCGTGGCTTTGTGAAATACTAGGAAAGGAGATAAGCTTCGTTGTTTGGGACTTGGCCCTTGCTGCTTTTATGATTTGGCATCTTGAGCGAATTACTTTCTCCTTCCCAAGTCTCAGTGTCTTGCTCATAAAATTGGGATTACAGGAAACACTCATAATGTTGTTAGGATTAATCTATGCGGAAGTGCTCTGTATAAATAAGAGCCCTATTGAGCTCTGTATAAATTGTTCTTATTTTTGGTGTAAGGGGCAGTGGCTGATGATGCTGGGAAGATGCATGGGGACCAGCATGTCGGGGGAATGCCAACACAGCTAGTTTGGACTTTGTTCTGTAGAGAGTAGCAAACCATAAAGGCTTTTAAACTTGGGCAGAACATGAGCAGATCTGTTTTATAAGGATAACAAATGGCGGTGGTGTGACATGGATTGTAAGGGTCCAGAAACCAAGAGCGACAAGACTAGTAGGAGGGTAGCACAGCGGCCAAATTCAGTGGAACTTAGTCTGAAACGGGACAGTGGACATGGATTTGTCAAGGAGGTGATACTATTTAGAATCCCTAAAATAGGCTGAAATTATTGGCTACTTAGATGAGGGCTATTATTGTAAGAATCTAACCTCAGAGACAGGGCTGTGGAGGAATAGGGGAGAGTGTAGCCTCTAGATCAGTGTTTTTCAATCTTTTTTATCTCATGGCACACTTGAACCTATAGTTAAACTTCCACGGCACACTTAAATTATGTTGATTTAAGAAAGAGTAAAACAAAGAATCTACTTAACTGTGCTTTGAACTTCTTTCAAAAATAATTAATGATCATTAAAAAATTTTTTGCAGCAGGGGCTAGCACTCTGGGAGGCTAAGGAGGGTGGATTGTTTGAGCTCAGGAATTCCAGACTAGCCTGAGCGAGAATGAGATTCCATCTTTAAAAGTAGCTGTATGGCAGGCTCCTGTAGTCTCAGCTACTTGGGAGGCTGAGGCAAGAGGATCACTTGAACCTAAGTGTTTGAAGTTGCTGTGAGCTGTGATGTTACCGCACTCTACCTAGGGCAAGAAAGTGAAGTCTCAAAAAAATTTTTTTTTTTTTTTTGAGGCATACCTAAACTGATTTCACAGCACATTAGTTGAAAATCACTGCTCTAGGCTTGGTGCCTGTAGCACAGTGGTTATGGCGCCAGCCACATACATGGAGGGTGGTACGTTTGAACCCCACCCGATTGTCTTTCCTAAGCCTCCCAAGTAGCTGAGACGACAGGTGCCTGCCACAACACCTGGCTATTTTTTTGTTGCACTTGTTTAGCTGGCTTGGGGCAAGTTTGAACCTGCCACCTTCAGTGTGTGTGGCTGGTGCCATAACTACTGTACTACGGGCGCTGAGCCATATTTATTTTATTTTGTTTGAAACAGAGTCTTACTCTGTTGCTCCAGGCTAGAGTGCTCTGACATCATAGCTCACAGCAAGCTCAAAGTCCTGGCCTTAAGTGAGTCTCTGGCCTCAGCCTTCTGAGTAGCTGTGACTATAGGCCTGTGCTACCATGCCCAGCTAATTTGTTGGAGATAGGGTGTCATTCTTTTTTTCGAAGAATTTTACTATGTCACCCTCAGTAGAGTACTGTGGTGTCACAGCTCACAGCAACCTCAAACTCTTGGGCTTAAGTGATTCTTAAGCTCTGGCCTCCCAAGTAGCTGAAACTACAGGTGCTCACCACAATGCCCAGCTATATTTTATTGCAATTGTCGTTGTTTAACTGGCCTGGGCCAAGTTCAAACCCACCAACTTCGCTGTATGTGTCTGGCGCCATAAGCACTGTGCTACGGGTGCTGAGCCGGGGTGTCATTATTGCTCAGGTTCGTCTCGATCTCCTGAGCTCCCCTGATCCATCTGCCTTGGCCTCCCAGAGTGCTAGGATTACAGGACTGAGTCAACAAGCCTGGCCCATGCCCAGCTATTTGAAAACATTTTTTTTTATAGAGGTGGAGTCTTGCTGTGTTGCCCTGGCTGGTCTTAATCTCCTGGCCTCAGGTAATCCTCCCGTCTTGGCCTGAGATCACAGGCGTGCTGAGATTACAGGCGTGAATTGTGCCCAGCCTGGGATATTGTTTTGAGTAGTGGCTTTAAACTCCAAATGAGAGTCATAGCTGGGTTTTGAATTCTGCTCTGTCACTTTTTAGTTAATATGTCCTAGGATCTAACTTATGGGCCTTGGTTTCCTCATTTGTAAGATGAGGTAAAAACAAAATCTATTTTATAGATTGTTATAAGAGTGGAAAGATGCTCATGCCTGTAATCCTAGCCCTATGGGAGGCTGAGGTGGGTAGATTGCTTGAGACCAACCTAAGCAAGAGTGAGATCCGGTCTCTACTTAAAAAAAAAAGGAACCAGATGTTGTGGCCAGAACCTATAGTCCAGCTACTTTGAAGGCTGAGGCAGAAGGATGGCTTGAGCACAAAGTTTGAGGTTGTTGTGACCTATGACACCTGGGACTCTATCCTGGGGCAACAGAGTGAGACTGTTTCAAAAAACCAATAAAAAAAAGAATGGGAAGAGCTAAAATGCATGTTAAGAAGTCCACATAGTACTTGGCACATGGATTGCAAGTGTGTGGGATTTTTTTGTTTGTTTGTTTGTGTCTTTTGAGACATTCTCATTTTGTTGCCCTTGGTAGAGTGCTCTGGTGTTACAGCTCACAACAACCTCAAACTTTTGGGCTCAAGCGAATTTCTTGTCTCAGCCTTCCACTAACTGGGACTGTAGGTGCCTGCCAAAATGCCTGGCTATTTTTTTTTTTTTTGATTAAATCATAGCTGTGTACATTAATGCAGCCATGGTTGCAGATTAGTAGATTGGTTGCATGGTTGCATGGTTAGTAGATTCAGTTCTTTAGGATGAACCAGTGCTGGTTTTATATAAAATTTGAAATATTTTCGCCAAACTGGTTATTTTTAGAGACGGAATCTTGCTCTTGCTCAGGCTGGTCTCAAACCTGTGATCACAGGCAACTCACCTGCTTCAGCCTTCCAGTGTGTGGGAGCTTTGGTGTTAAAGCTTGAGAGAGGCTCGGCGCCTGTGGCTCAAGCGGCTAAGGCGCCAGCCATATACACCTAAGGTGGCAGGTTCGAATCCAGCCCGGGCCCGCCAAACAACAATGATAGCTGCAACCAAAAAATAGCGGGGCATTGTGGCGGGCGCCTGTGGTCCCAGCTACTTGGGAGGCTGAGGCAGGAGACTCGCTTGAGCCCAGAAGTTGGAGGTTGCTGTGAGCTGTGATGCCACAGCACTCTACCCGGGGGGAAAGCTTGAGGCTCTGTCTAAAAAACAAAAAAAGCTTGAGAGAGTATGGGAATGATGGTGCAATAACAGGAATGGACAGATGTCCAGAGGACAGCCATTTGGGGACCATGCCTATTTAGGAGTGAGAAGAGAAAGAGCCAGGGAAGGAGGTATGGAATGCTTAGAGGTCAGCGGTGACTAGGGTTATGACTATTAACCATTATATTCTCAGTAATAATGTGCTAATAACATAGACATATTAACTGATACCCTTCTTATAAACTTGTATAATTTTGACATTTCTAATTTTCCTGTTAAGGTTCTTTGTTTATGATAAATACACATACTTTATGATAAAATATATGTTGCATTGGTACTGGAGCTTTTTTAGTCTTTAGTGTATTTTTTTTAAAGCATTAGTATGTTCTGAGTAAATCCTACTTATGGATATATTCCTCATTCTTTCCTAAATTTGGTAATCATTCTAATTTTTTTCCTTTATACTGAATTTGCAAAGCAGTACTTCAAAGATCTTAGCAAGAAATAAATGGTACACTTTTTTCTTAAAATGTTAGCTATGCATATGTCTTTTAATTGTTTTTTTTTTTTTTTTTGGTGTTCTAAATAATAGATTCTTTATACAATTGCGTATGTACGAGTGGATGAACAAACCATTGGTGATCCAGAGGATTTTTGTCAAGATTGGATAAACCATGTATCACATTGATTGTAGAGGTTAGTAGATTCAGTTCTTTAGGATGTGTGCCTTTTTTTGTGATAGCATTTAAAAATGCGTAGATTATTAGGTAGTAATTTTCTCCCAAGATCTTCACTTTTTTTTCCTTTTCCTGCTATCCTGAAAGAATCAGTGAAGTTCATCTTAGTTTATATATGCCTGAAGCCTTTATGTGATGATAAAAATTAGCAAGGAAAAGATAAAGCTTAACAAAACTTGAAGCTGTAAGTAACTGTGCACAAAAGACAAATGAAGGATAGTTTATGAGGAATATCTGCTACAACCACAAAAATCATTTTGCATGCTTCAAGAATGTCATGGAGGCTGGTGCCGTGGCACACACCTGTAATCCTAGCACTCTGGGAGGCTGAGGCAGGTAGATTGCATGAGCAAGAGCGAGACCCCCATCTCTAAAAATAACTGGACGTTGTGGCAGGTGCCTATAGTCCCAGCTACTTGGGAGGCTGAGGCAAGAGGATTACCTGAGCCCCAGAGTTTGAGGTTTCTGTGAGCTATGACACCACTGCACTCAACAAGAGGCAACAAAGTGAGACTCTGTCTCCAAAAAAAAAAAAAAAAATCAACTCTAGCCGAATGTGTTGTCCTAGCTACTTGGGTGGCTGAGGCAAGAGGATCACTTGAGCCGAACAGATTGAAGTTGCTGTGGGCTATGATGCCAAGGCACTCTACCCAGGGAGACAGGGTGAGACTCTGTCTCAAAAAAAGGCAGCTCACAGCAATCTCAAGCTCTTGGACTTAAGCAGTTCTCTTGCCTCAGCCTCCCAAGTAGCTGGAACTACAGGTGCCTGCCACGACGCCTGGCTATTTTTTTGTTGTAGTTGTCATTGTTGTTTGGCAGGCCTGGGCTGGATTTGAACCTGCCAGCTCTGGTGTATGTGACTGGCACCCTAGCTGGTGAGCTATAGGCGCCGAGCCAAGGAGTTTCTTATTTGTGAAAGAGATGTTACAGGAGGTTATCAACTGTGTTAATTGGATAGTCCTTATTCTGCCATTTTGATATGCTTTTGTGGTTTTTTAAAAAAGCCATTTAATTCACTTCATTCTTTTTTTTTTAATATTGTGTTTTTATTGGACAGTGCTTTTTTATTTATTTTTTTTTTGAGCCAGTCTCACTTTGTTGCCCTCAGAGTACTGTGGCATTATAGCTGACAGCAACCTCAAATTCTTGGACTCAAGTGATTCTCTTGCGTTAGCCTCCCTAGTAGCTGGGACTACAGGTGCTTGCCACATGGCAGGGCTCTTTATTAGAGATGGGGTCTTGCTCTGGCTCAGGCTGGTCGAACCTGTGAGCTTGGGCAATCTACCTGTCTTGGTCTCCCAGAGTGTTGGGATTACAGGCGTGAGCCATCACACCTGGCTTTTTTTTTTTTTTGTATAGCAGGGCCGGGTTGGGTTTGAACCTACTAGCCCCAGTGCATGGGGCTGGCGCTCTAACCATTGAGCACAGGTGCCCAATTCTACTTCATTCTAAGGTAGAATAAGATTATGGTGTCAGTTTCACTCTTGAATGATATTGGGTGGTTCTTTGATTGAAACTATAAATTAAGATTATAGTTCTCTTATACCTAAGACTCCAAATCTATCAAGTACATGGGATTTTGTATTTTTTTTTTTTTTTTGAGACAGTCTCATGGTGCTATGGTGTCATAGCTCATAGCAACCTCCTACTCTTGGGCTCAAGTGATCCCCTTGCCTCAGTTTTTCTATTTCTAGTAGAGATAGGGTCTTACTGGTCTCAAACTAGTCAGCTTAAGCAATCTATCTGCTTCAGCCTCCTGGAGAGCTAGGATTCTAGGTGTAAGCCACTGTTCCATGCCTGGCCTTGAATTTTGTGCATTTTGGGCTCAGCACCTATAGCTCAGTGGCTAGAGTGCTGGCCACATACACCAGAGCTGGAGGGTTCAAACCCAGCCCAGGGCCTGCCAAACAACAATGACAACAACAACAAAAAATAGCCAGGCGTAGTGGCTGGTGCCTATAGTCCCAGCTACTTGGGAGGCTGAGGCAAGAGAATCCCTTAAACCCCAGAGTTTGAGGTTGCTGTGAGCTGTGACGTCACGGCACTTTGCCGAAGGCAACATAATAAGCCTCTGTCTAAAAAAAAAAAATACCACAAAGGTACATTTTGGTGCTATCTTCTAATTTAACTCTTAATTTTTTTTGTTGCATATATGACAGTATTTGATACCTTAATTCATTTAGGTGGAATTTTGTGTGATGGAATATTTTATAAACTTTAGGATATATTTTGGTTTAATTTTGCTATTTCACATGTATATATTTATTCCTTGGGAATGTAGAGAAATGGAAATTTGGTAGATTGGAAGAGTGAGAAGAAGGATGAGGACATTGTTTATTCTCTCTTAAATTCTTTTTTTTTTTTTTATTGTTGGGGATTCATTGAGGGTACAAGATACCAGGTTACACGATTGCATTTGGTAGGTAAAGTCCCTCTTATAGTTGTGTCTTGGCTTAGACACACTCTCTTAGATTCTTTAATTCTCGGCTTTTGGGGCTGTGATCAGTGTGTTAGTATCGTTTTGATATACTGAAGGCAAGCAGGTCAAACCACAAATGCTAGGATAGTGACTTAAATGAAGAACATTCTAGACTCTACAGATCCAAATGAGTATTGTTCTTCTAAGTAATTAGCGGCTTTGAGTGGATCTTAGCTGTTGTACATTTGACTTTTATGTAGTCTGAACTCTTGCATTGTGTATATTATCTCCTCTAAGCCTGCTTTCATAAGCTGAAGTAATCCTCTGCTTATTACCTAGTAAAACTGATACCTAACTGGGTGTCTGCCAGCTTCTGTCTCTGGGGGAAAGGACTTTCCTGGCAGGTGGGAGTGTTTGTGGCCCTCTGTGTGTCAGGAGTCTGGCACTTACTCATTAAGTCTAGGGTATGGATGAGGACTGCTGTCTGGACTCACTTGGCCCAACCCTGCCAGGCTACCCTTGGAACTTCTCTCCCTACCTCTGTGTGTGTGGTGGGAGCAGAGGGCAGTGATGGGGCTGGGGTATGGCAGCGTGAGCAGGGAGGAGCAGCCTTGTCATGGGCTATGCTGGGTTTGTAGAGGTTTGAAATAGCCTGGCATCGTACGTGGGAGGCCAGGACTTAAGAAGCAGCGGGGAAGCAAAGACTCCTTTCCTCTCCCTGTTTGGAGGGCTTAGTCACTAGTACGGTGTGGGGCAGGGTTTCCAGATTCGGGTATCTGTCTGCACCCTGGGAGTGCAGACTTGAGGACTAGGGGATAGGAAGATGATTGCCTTAGTCCTGGAGGCCTGGTACTAGCCTGGACGGTATCATCAGGGACTTCATTGTCTGTGAAGGTGCTCCTTGTTGCCCTTTGGGCTGCCCTGGCTGGTGGAGGCAACTCTCACAAGAACGGTGCTGATTGCTTCTTTTTGGGAATGGATCTTATCCTCACCCCCAACTTACCAGATTTGTTTTTATTGTTGGACTGCTTAGCTTTTTTCTTCTTTTAAGTTAATTTGCATTTAATGAGTTCCTAAAAAGAAAGAAAGAAAAGGTTGGCGGTGGGGAGCAAGCCTATATTTGATAACACAGGCATAGAGATCAAATTTCTAGACATTAATTCTCACACAAGTATTCTACTGGCCTCACTTGGATTTTGCCAATTATTGGAGTGGCTTTTGGTGAATTGAAATGGTATTTAGGAACTAAATCAATGAAGGGGACTTTACCAGTTAGTACCTGGGTAGATTTATAATTCACAGGATTGATTTACCACAAAATATTGAGAATTGAGGTTGGGCGCGGTGGCTCACACCTGTAATCACAGCACTCTGGGAGGCTGAGGTGGGTGGATTGCCTGAGCTCAGGAGTTTGAGACCAGCGTGAGCAAGAGTGAGACCCCATCTTTAAAAAAGAGCAAGATCCCATTTCTAAAAATAGCCAGTTGTTGTGGCAGGCACCTGTAGTCCCAGCTACTCAGGAAGCTGAGGCAAGAGTTTGAGGTTGCTGTGAGCTGTCACTCTACGGCACTCTACCAAGGGTGATAAAGTGAGATTCTGTCTCAAAAAAACAACAATGGCTCGGTGCCTGTGGCTCAAGCGGCTAAGGCACCAACCATATACACCTAAGGTGGCGGGTTCGAATCTAGCCTGGGCCCGCCAAACAACAATGATGGCTGCAACCAAAAAATGGCCTGGTGTTGTGGCGGGCACCTGTGGTCCCAGCTACTTGGGAGGCAGAGGCAGGAGACTCGCTTGAGCCCAGGAGTTGGAGGTTGCTGTGAGCTGTGAGGCCACAGCATTCTATCCAGGGGAATAGCTTGAGGCTCTGTCTCAAAAAAAAAAAAAACAAACCCCAAACCAACAAGAATATATTGAGAATTACATGCAAAATCTAGACGTCAGCCAGGGTTCCCTTTTTCTTCACAGTGTTCATCTTTTGGCAGTGACTGTCAAAGTCCAGAAATGCTCCTTCTCTGCCCTGTCCCCTTGCCTGGTATCTCCAAGGTCTGTGAATTTCCTATAATTTAGTTTCTTAATGCTTTTCTTAGCTTCTGGGCTCCCATTTCTGGAAATACCGCTTTGATTCTACCCATGACAACTTGCACATGAGCCCCATCCCCCATGTGCACTTTTGCAAACAATTTTTTTTTCTGTAAGCATTTCAGTAGTTAACTCTTGAAGAACTGGTGAGTGAAAGGGAAAGACTTTGCTAGTAGAATGCTGAAGTATCTGCCTTTTCACTGGCCCCTCTCTCTTTCTCTTCTCCCCCTGTCCTCCCCTCGGCAGTAACTGCTGCACCCCTCCGGGTTTGGAGCCCAGTAGTTCTGCCACATAATCAGACCTCCAGGAATCTTACTTTTCATTTTTTTTGGTTTTCTGCTTTTCTTTTTTCTTTTTTTTTTGAGACAGAGTCTTACTCTCGCCCTGGGTAGGTTGCTGTGGTATCACCATTGCTCACACAACCTTAAACTCTTAGGCTCAAGTAGTCCTCTTGCCTCAGCCTCAGGAAGGCTGCCAGTTCTCTCCTTCCCCTTGCTATAGATGTTTTCTTTTCTTTTTCTTTCATTTCTTTTTCTTTTTTTTTTTTTTGAGACAAAGAGTCTCAAGCTGTTGCCCTGGGTAGAGTGCCATGGTGTCATAGCAACCATCAACTCTTGGGCTCAGGCGATCCTCTTGCCTCAGTTTTCCTATTTTTAGTAGAGATAGGGTCTTTTGCTCAGGCTGGTCTCAAACTTGTGAGCTCAAGCAATCTACCTGTCTAGGCCTCCCAGAGTGCTAGGATTGCAGGCGCAAGCCACCGTGCCCGGCCAGATAGATGTATATCCTTTTTTTTTTTTTTTGCAGTTTTTGGCCAGGGCTGGGTTTGAACCCACCACCTCCAGCATATGAGGCTGGCACTCTACCCCTTTGAACCACAGGTGCCACCCCAGATGTATATCCATTTTAATAGCTCTTCTAATGCATGAGGAATTAATACTGCATGCATTCAACAAGTATTTGAGCAACTGTTCCCTGCAAAGCACAGAGTTAAGTAAGTGCTGGGACAAAGAGACCACTGAGTGACAGTTTCTCTACTTGGGTAGCTGGAGGTAGATGGAGAGGCAAGCAGTCAGTCAGGCGGAGTCAGATTCAAATCATACCTCAAATTGTCATGGTCTAGGGAAGGGAAGACTGGGCAGTTACATGATGATGCACAGCAAAAGGGGAGGTGTAGGAAAGGTCTGCGGGAGTCTGTCGGGCTAGGGTTAGAGGGAAGGGAGTGTGCATGTGCGTACGGGCTTGCCCAGCCTGGGTATCTGTGCTATGTGGAGACTGGGTAGTCTGGAGAGGAGAGAATATTCCCAGTTTAGTGACTTGCTTGACCGAAATAATTGGGTCAGGAGAATTTATAGTATACCAAGAAGATTTTGGGATTGGGATGACTGTTAGGGAGTGACTGGATGCATGACTGAGAAGGTCCCTGGGGCTAGATGGGCCACTCTGATCTGATGTTTATCCCTAGGCAGGTGACACTTGCTTATTTTTTTTTTATTTTTTTTGAGACAGAGTCTCACTGTGTTGCTCTGGGTAGAGTGCTATGGCGTCACAGCTCACAGCAGCCTCAAATTCTTGGGCTTAAGAGATTCTCTTGCCTCCGCTTCCCAAGTAGCTGGGACTACAGGCGCCCGCCACACGCCTGGCTATTTTTTGGTTGCAGCTGTCATTACTGTTTGGCAGGCTTGGGCTGGATTCGAACTCACCAGCTTTGGTGTATGTGGCTGGTGCTCTAGCCACTGAACTACAGGCGCTGAGCCAACACCTGCTTATTTTTTTAATAGACTCTTGGATGGTACCTTTTGTTTTCCTTGGCAGAGTTTTAATTTGTATTTGAACGCAGTTGTAAGCTGGCTTAAGCAAAAATCGGGCATGTGTGAAGAATTAGGAAGTCTTATGGAACCCAGAGGGACCTTTAAGAGGAACTAGAAGCCAGAAGTCCTTTAGGTTTTCTTCCGGCTTCTCCTCTCAGCACTTCCTTGCTTTTCTTTCTTCAGACAAACCTCCTCTGATTTTGTGCTCTATGGGGCAGGCTAAACATGCCCATGTCATGTCATGTCTGTGAGCTTGTTCTTTTTTTTTTTTAGCGATAGAGTCTCCCTTGATCAGTCTAGGTAGAGTGCTATAGCCTCATAGCTCACAGCAACCTCCAACTCTTGGGCTCAAGCAGTTCTCTTGCCTCAGCCTTCCAAGTAGCTGGGACTACAGATGCCTGCCATAATGCCCAGGTATTTTTTTAGAGATGGTGTCACGCTCTTTCTCAGGCTGGTCTCAAACCTGTGAGCTCAGGGCAAGCCACCTGCCTTGGCTTCCCAGAGTGCTGGGATTACAGGCGTGAGCCATGGTGCCCAGCCTTGTGAACTTGCTCTTAACAACCCAGTCACTCAAAGGAGTCTTGACTGTTTGGTTCCAATTCTGAATATCTGAGGAAGGGATGAATTGTGTCAGGGACCTAACCATGACTCTTTGGCTGTGGTCAGGGTAAGTCCTGTTGTACATAGTTGTCCAGTGAGATTTACTATCTTCTTCATTTATTCCTTTTCCTTTTCTTTTCTGTTTTGAGACAGAGTCTCACTATATTGCCTTTGGTAGAGTGCTGTGGCATCACAGCTTGCAGCAGCCTCAAACTCTAGGGCTTAAGCGTCATTTCATTTCTTAACAATGCTATAATTCAGTGTGCTAGAAGGAGCAGTGGGTTTGGAGTTGCACTGCCTAAGATTTGAATCTTTGCCTTGCCACTTAACTATAATAGCTTTATAATCTTGGTCAACAGAATGTTTTCTTGGCTGTTTCCTCATCTGTAAGTTGGAGTTAATACCACTTACTTTAGTAGATAGTACTTTATAGAGAGGTCTAGTGCTCTAGTGTGTACTTGGAGGATAAAGGCCTTTCTGGGTTCAACTTCTGATTTGGTGTCTCATTAGCTTGATGATCTTTGTCAATTCAGGTCACAAGTGTCAAGTTTTTTGTCTGTAACTATAGACAATATCTGCACCTGATGATGGGTTTCTGAGGCTCAGAAGGTCACGGGAAACTGATTTGTTACTTGCTGTATTTATGTATATGTGAATCAGAAGAAAGTAAATGTCATTACACTCTAGTATACAGTATTTCTTTTTTTTTATTAGATCATATTTGTGTACATTAATTCTATCATGGGATATAGTGTGTATTTCTTTTTAAAAAAATTATTAAATCATAACTGTACATTGATGCCTTTATGGGGTTCAGGATACTGCTTTGATATATAATGGGAAATACTTACATTGAACTAAGTAACACATCCATCACAATTATAGTATACAATATTTCTTTTTTTTTTGAGACGGAGCCTCAAGCTATCCCCCTGGGTAGAGTGCCATGGCATCACAGCTCACAGCAACCTCCAACTCCTGGGCTCAAGCGAATCTCCTGCCTCAGCCTCCCCAAGTAGCTGGGACCACAGTCACCCGCCACAATGCCTGCCATTTTTTGGTTGCAGCCATCATTGTTGTTTGGCGGGCCCGGGCTGGGGATACGAACCCGGCACCTTAGGTGTACGTGGCTGGCTCCTTAGCTGATTGAGCCACAGGTGCTGAGCCAACTGGTCTTTTCTTTATTGTGGGAGTAGGAGGAGGGGGGATTCCTTCTATGTCTTTAGGTAGAGGAACTAAAGACAGGTGAATAAGATGAATTAGAGAATTATATAAAGGCAAGCAAGTGAGCTTGGCGACTGTGGCTCAAGCAGCTAAGGTGTCAGCCACATACACCTGAGCTGGTGGGTTCGAATCTAGCCCAGGCCCGCCAAACAATAATGACGGCTAAAACCAAAAAAAAAATCTGGGCATTATGGCAGGTGCCTCTAGTCCCAGCTACTTGGGAGGCAGAGGCAGGAGACTTGCTTGAGCCCAGGAGTTGGAGGTTGCTGTGAGCTGTGATGCCCTGGCACTTTACCCAGGGTGACAGCTTGAGGCACTGTCTCAAAAAAAAAAAAAAATAAAATAAAGGCAAGCAAGTGAATGTATTTATATTTTTAGTAGATTTTTTCTGTTCATGAATATGATAATTAATATGAGCCAATTTGGAGGTGGTTTTGTTTTGTTTTATTTTGGGACCTAAGATTACTAGGGTTTTGATACTTTTCCTTTGATATCAAATATTCTTATTTTTATTCTTTTATATTCTTTAAGGTTCCTTTCAGGAACCTTGTAAGGAACAAGGGCCAGGTACTGTGGCTGATGCCTGTAATCCCAGCACTTGGGAGGCTGATCGAGGTCGATTGCCTAAGCTCACAGGTTAGAGACTAGCCTGAGCCAGAGCGAGACCCTGTCTTGAAAAATAGCTGGGCATTATGGTGGGTGCCTGTAGTCCCAGCTACTTGGGAGGCTAAGGCAAGAGAATCTCGTGAGCCCAGGAGTTTGAGGTTGCTGTGAGCTATGATGCTATGGCACTCTACCATGGTTGACAAAGTCAGATTCTGTCTCAAAAAAAAAAAAAGAAAAAAAAGGTTCTTTTCAACCATTAAAGTTCGTTCTGTGATTTATGTTTTTTTCCCTTATTCTTGAAACATGGATTCTTTTTAAAAATTTCCTTTGTATTCTATCTTTTTAAATCAAAAACAAATGTATTTTCACTGAAGAATATTTGAAAAGTACATGAAAGTGTCAAGAAAAATAACTGTTTTTTCCCTTTTTATGTAATTATATCATAAAATTATTATGGCATCTATGTCCTTTTTAAAATAATGAACTATTTCAAGTATGAAGATAAGTACAGAGAGTAATCTTATGAACATTTATGTATGTCCCACCCATTTTTGTCTAATCTTTGCATTTTTGGCTATTAGCTTTAGGTCTTGTGTTTTTTTTTTTTTTTGAGACGGAGCCTCAAGCTATCCCCTTGGGTAGAGTGCCATTGCATCACAGCTCATAGCAACCTCCAGCTCCTGGGCTCAAGCGAGTCTCCTGCCTCCGCCTCCCAAGTAGCTGGGACCACAGGCGCCCGCCACAACGCCCGGCCATTGTTTGGTTGCAGCCATCATTGTTGTTTGGCAGGCCCAGGCTGGGGATTCGAACCTGGCACCTTAGCCGATTGAGCCACAGGCGCCAAGCCGTTTTTTTTTTTTTTTCAAAGAAATAAACATTATAGATATGATTCAGACATCCTGTGTTACTCCTTACATCTCATTTTTCTTTTCTTCCCTTTTGCCTTCTTATCGCCTCTCACCTCCTCCTCTTCTTCCTTCCTACCCAGAGGTTGCCATCTCTGTGAGGTATATATCACGTGTAATATATAATATATATTGCATGTAAAAACTTTCTGTAAGCGGAGTCATACTGTACATATCATTCTGCAACTGGCTTTCTTTGTTGGATCTCAGATTTTTCAGATATGATCCTGTGGGCCCATGTGACATGTAGGCCTTGTTTATTTCTGTTGTTATAAGATCCTGCCACAATTTCTTTACCCATTCTCCTGCAGACTGATACTTAGATTATTTCCATTTTTTTGCTTTTACTAAGCCTGTGGCTGTGAACACTTCTCATGCATGTGTGTTTGTCTTCTCTGGGAAGATTTTTTCCCCCAGGACAGTGCTATTCAAAGTGTGGTCTGAAGACTAGGAAATTATGTAATCAAATAAGGAACTTACATCAAAATGTAAGTCAACTGTCATTGTTAATTTATTTAACACTTGCTATCCTAGTAAGACTTTCTCAGTGAAGACAGAAGTGTTCCTGTCTTTTTGCTGACTGCCAATGATTTGTAGATTGGCTACTTTGAATGGTAGAATTGCTGGGTTGGTGGATATGTCCTTCTTCAGTTCCAGTAGAGATGAGTTTACTAGAGAATTGTTCCTCAGAGGTGTTAGAGTGTAAGGCAGCTATGGTGAGCCAGCGTTGCTTCGGTTTGTTTCTAGTCTTTGCCTACATTTGGTATTGTTAAATTTGAAAATGAGCTTTCTGCTGTGAAAGGTGTGAAATAGCATATCTCGTTGTGGTGTTAGCTTTGCATATGCCAGCTTAGTGTGACTGAGCATCCTTTTTGTGATATTCAGGATTTGGGTTTATTCTCTGAATTGCCTAATATAGTCTTTGTCCAATTAAGAATTGGATTGGATTATTTTGGTATTTCCTGGCGTGTGATTTTGTTTGTTTGCTTTTTAAGGAGATGGGTGTGATTATAGAGGAAAAAAAAAAGGAAAAAAGTGGGAGGATAGAGGGATTGGTAATAGCATTTGGCTGCTTTTGTCTTTGAGACAGAGTCTCACTTTGTCACCCTGGGTACAGTGCTGTGGCATCACAGCTCACAGCAACCTCAAACTCTTGGGCTCAGGTGATTCTCTTGCCTCAGCCTCCCGAGTAGCTGGGACTACAGACACCACCACAACGCCCAGCTATTTTTTGAGACGGGGTCTCGCTCTGGCTCAGGATGTTCTCAAACCTGTGAGCTCAAGCATTCTTCTTGCCTGGGGCCCCCAGAGTGCTGGGATTATAGGCATGAGCCATTGAGCCTGGCCACTTGGCTGCTTTTGTTATTTTTGCTAAGAATCTCACTCTGTCACCTGAGCTAGAGTCATCATCGATTGCTTTAACTGCAAACTCCTGGCCTTCCGGGATCCTCCTACTCAGCCTCCTGGGTAGCTGGGACTAAAGGTGTGTGGCTCATTTTTCTATTTTTTTTTTGAGACAGTCTCACTTTGTCACCCTTGGTAGAGTGCCACGGCGTTACAGCTCACAGCAACCTCAAACTCTTGGGCTCAAGCAATTCTCTTGCCTCAGCCCCGAGTAACTGGGACTACAGGTGCCTGCCTCAATGTCAGGGTATTTTTTGAGAGGGGGTCTCACTCTTGTTCAGACTGGTCTTTAACTTGTTATTGTTAGCTCAGGGATCCATCCGCCTAGGCCTCCCAAAGTGCTGGGATTAAAGGTGTGAGCCACTATGCCCGGCCTTTTTTCTGTTTTTAGTAGAGATTGCATCTTGCTCTTGCTTGGGCTGGTTAAATATTATATTATTGTTTTGTTTGCCTCTGCATTCGTGAGAAATACATTTTATTTGCTTCTCTGTTTCTTTCTTGGGATACCTTTGTTTGATGTCAGGGTTATTCTGGCCTCTTAAAACAACAGTAGGGAAGGGGTCTCCCTTTTCCCCTTCATCATTTTGTGTTCTCTGGCAGAAGTTAGGAAGGACGATTGTCAATAAATTCATAAAATCCTGGTGTTTTTCTTTGTGGGTAGGTTTTATTTATTTAATTCTCTCTCTCTCTTTTTTTTTTGAGACAGTCTCAAGCTATCACCCTGGGTCAAGTGCCATGGTGCCACAGTTCACAGCAACCTCAAACTCTTGGGCTTAAGGGATTGTCCTGCCTCAGCCTCCCAGGTAGCTGGGACTACAGGCCCCCACCTCAGTGCCCGGCTTTATTTGTTGTTGTTGTTACAGCTGTCATTGTTGTTTTAACTGGCCCGGGCTGGGTTCGAACCCACCAGCCTCAGTGTACATGGCCGGCGCCCTACCTGTTGAGCTACAGGTGCCGCCCAGGTTTTATTTATTTTTAACTTTTTTTTTTTTTTTGAGATAGTATCTCACTCTGTCATCCTGGGTAGAGTTCTTTAGCGTCATAGCTCACAGCAACCTCAAACTCTTGGGCTCAAGCGATCTTCTTGGCTCAGCCTCCCAAGTAGCTGTGACTACAGGTGTGCGCCACTACACCTAGCTTGTGTGGGGAGGTTTTAAAATAATACATTCAATATTTGTGGTAATTTAAAATGGCTCATCTGGTTTTTTATTACTTTTATTTTTATTTATTTATTTTGAGACAGAATTCTACTCTGTTGTCCTAGGCTAGAATACCCCTGTGTCATAGCTCACAGTATTCTCAAACTTCTGGGTTCAAGTGATTCTCCTTCCTCAGCCTCCCAAGCAGCTGTGATTATAGACACTCCAAATTCAACGCCCAGCTAATTTTTCTATTTTTAGTAGAGACAGGGTCTCATTCTTTTTTTCTTTCTTTGAGACAGAGTCTCAAGCCGTTGCTCTGTGCTGTGGCATCATAGCTCACAGCAGCCTCCAACTCTTGGACTAAAGTGATCCTCTTGCCTCAGTTTTTCTATTTTTAGTAGAAACAGGGTCTTGCTTTTGCTCAGGCTGGTCTCAAACCCTTGAACTCAAGCTATCCACCCACTTCGGCCTCTCAGAGTGCTAGGATTACAGGCATGAGCCACCTCCCCTGCTGACTCATCTGTTTTTTAAAGCAGGGTTTATTTATAACTGCAAGTTGTATCATTGTGATCTATCTTTAGAGATAATAGAAAAAGACCTTTAGAATCATGTAAATATGACTTTGTACTAACTTATGCCTCTATATGAAAAGCTCTTGCGTCTGAGGTATTACCATATGGGATTTTAATTTTGTGGCCTGAATCTATTCCCCTTGGTGGTAGTAAATGGGGATATGATAGAATTTCTGCTATAGGTGAGTTTCTATGTACAATTCATCTTCTGCTCTTAGCTTATGGAATGTGTTTTCTCAGATATTTTGATAAACTCCTAATTTATTTATTTGTGTAGTAGCAGTCAACTTTATTTAAAATGGAGGTAAAAATTAAAGGACTAATGTATTCTGGGATATAGTAACTAAGTATAATATGTATAGAACATATTAAGTATTTTGTGTAGTTACTCAGCTAAGGCTGACAGGTTAAGGGCAGGGTCCTGTATTAAGACTGCTCACTGCAGACACCACCCACAAAGTTCAGGACATCCCACGGTCACTATTCTTGCCAGATGACTATAAAATTGGGAGTCCTCCTGGACTCCAAGAGGTTTAATAATTTATTAGAATGATTCAGATCTCAGGAGTCAGTGTGTGTTAGTGCTGCTAGGAAAGCCCCAAACTTATGATCACAGTTTTATAGCAAAAGGATGCAAGTTAGAACCAGTCAAAGGAAGAGACATGTAGGGCAAGGGCTGGGTGGGTTCCAGACGTGAAGCTTCACTTGTCTCGCGTAACTCTCCCAGCACATTGATGTGTGACAGTAAGCACAGAGCACTGCTGACCAGGGACGCACACCATCATCTGAGCTTTGGCGTCCAAGGTTTTAATTGAACAGCATGCTTAATTGAATCATCGGCCATGTGATTCAAAGTCTAGTTTCCTCCCCTTATCACTTGGCTTAAAGCTGCAACCCTCTAATTATATGGTTTTTCTCCCCTCTTAATTTCTTTTTTTTTTTTTTTTGGAGACAGAGTCTCACTATGTCGCCCTCAGTAAAGTGCTGTGGTGTTATAACTCACAGCAACCTCAAACTCTTAGGCTTAAATGATTCTCTTGTCTCAGCCTCTGGAGTACCTGGGATTATAGGTACCCACTACAGCAGTTGGCTATTTTCTTGGTTGCAGTTGTCATTGTTGTTTAGCAGGCCTGGGCCGGGCTTGAACCCACCGGCTTCCATGTGTGTAGCTGGCGCCCTACTCACTGAACTATAGGTGCCAAGCCTTTTTTTTTTTTTTTTTTTTTTTTTGAGATAGCGTCTCATTATGTCGCCCTTGGTAGAGTGCTGTGGCGTCACAGCTCATAGCAACCACAAACTCTTGGGCTTAAGCGATTCTCTTGTCTCTGCCTCAGCCTCCAGAGTAGCTGGGTATAGAAGTGCCCACCACAATGCCTGGGTATTTTTTTTGTTTGTTTGTTTGACAGGCCCAGGCCAGATTTGAACCCGCCAACCCTGGTGTATGTGACTGGTGCCTTAGCTGCAGAGCTGCAGGCCTGAGCCTTCAATTTCTCTTTCTAATAGCTTTTTCCTGTTGTTATTTAAACATGCTCAGGTCTCTCACTTGATTGGAACAATGAGAGATAACAATCCACTTTTTCTTTTTCTTTTTTCTTTTCTTTCTTTCTTTCTTTTTTTTTTTTTGAGACAAAGTCTCACTATGTTGCCCTGGGTAGAGTACTGTGGCCTCATAGCACACAACAACCTTAAACTCTTGGGCTTAAGCAATTCTCTTACTTCAGCCCCCCAAGTGGCTGGTACTATAGGCGCCCGCCACAATGCCTGGCTATTTTTCGTTGTAATTGTCATTGTTGTTTAGCAGGCCTGGGCTGGGTTTGAACCTGCCCCAGTGTGTGTGGCTGGCGCCCTAACCACTGAGCACAGGTGCCAAGCCAACAATCCACTTTCTCATAGCTAAAGTTTTCTGAAGAGTTGTTGCTCATTGAATTGCTCACGTTTTCATCTTCCACTCATTCCTGCACCCCGAACGGTCTGCTTTTGTTTCCACCGCTTCATTGGAGCTGCTTAAGCCAAAGTGAGGTGTAAATACTCTATTGCTGAGAAGCATTGGATTCTTTTCCTGTCTTACGTGAGCTTTTTGTGTCATTTCAGATGATTGCTGTCTCCTGGGCAAATCTTTCCAGTTCTTCTGACCTCATACTCAGTTTGCTTTTCCTTTTGTCTGTCAGTCTGTTTCTTTTTCAGACTGTCCTTTCTCTGTCCTTAAATGCTCTTGTTCTTTAACAGTCTGCCTCAGGCCTTCTGTTATTTTCTTTCTATGTGTAATTAATCTCATTTATGTGAGGTACGCCTGGGGAACCTCCATGCCTCTTTCTTCTTCATTCTTTATACCCATGACCACTGACTCTGACATAGTCGGGTTTCTGTAAGGCTGAGGGAGTGACCTAGGTAGGAAAGAGCCTTTGTGGTAAAAAGCAGAAGGATGCTGGGAGAAGAGAAGAAAAGGAGCAGAGAATTTAGATGAGCAGGAGAAGGGTTGAATTGCAGTTGTCACTTTTGGTGCTAACTTTTTATTCATAGTAATGAGCTTTGTTCTACTTTGTCATAAATACTGCCTGAATGAGACACATTCTTAGGAACCTTTGGACATTCAGTACTCCCTACATAAGATTTAGTATGTATGGTGTAAATGTCCTATGGGAAATAGTGTCATTGTTATAGGCACTTGCATGGTGTAGGCAAGGACGTTTAGACTAAAGGTCAGAGACCACCATTCTAGGCCTGGCACTGCGGCTCACACCTGTAATCCTAGCACTTGGGAGACTGAGGCAGGTGGATTGCCTGAGCTCACAGGTTTGAGAGCAGCCTGAGCCAGAGTGAGACCCTATCTCTTTAACAAATAGCCGGGTGTTATGGTGGGTGCTGGTAATCTCAGCTGCTTGGGAGGCTGAGGTAAGACGATTACTTGAACCCAAGAGTTTGGGATTATTGTGAGCTAAGATACCACAACACTCTACCAAGGGTGACCAAATGAGACTTTCTCTCAAAAAAAAAAAAGAAGAAGAACTCATTTTAGTTCTTGGCGTATTGCTAATTACATTCCTGACTTTAGGTGAGTCCTTAAAACTCGCTTTGCTTTTTTATAATAAACAATCTTTCAGTTCTCTCCAACTCTGTGGGTCCAATACAAATCTTTCAGAATTTTGAAGGTTTCAAAATAATTTTTTTTAAAACTTGGATGGTAGTTACATGGGGCTGGGCGCAGTGGCTCACGCCTGTAATCCTAGCACTCTGAGATGCTGAGGTAGGTGGATTGCCTGATCTCCAAAGCTGGAGACCAGCCTGAGCAAGAGTGAGACCCTGTCTCTATTAAAAATGAAAAACTGGGGTGGCACCTATGGCTCAGTGAGTAGGGCACCTGCCCCATATACTGAGGGTGGTGGGTTAGAACCTGGCCCAGCCAAACTGCAACAAAAAAATAGCCGGGGGTTGTGGTGGGCACCTGTAGTCCTAGCTACTCAGGAGGCTGAGGCAGGAGAATTGTCTAAGCCCAAGAGCTGGAGGTTGCTGTGAGCTGTGATGCCACAGCCCTCTACCAAGGGTGACAAAGTGAGACCCTATCTCCAGGGGAAAAAAAAAAAAGGAAAAACTGAGGCTTGGTGCCTGTAGCTCAGTGGTGAGGGTGCCAGCTACATACACAGGGGCTGGTGGGTTGGAATTCAGCTTAGGCCTGCTAAATAACAATGACAGCTACAACAAAAAAAATAGCTGGGCTCTGTGGCGAGCACCTGTAGGCTCAGCTACGTGGGAGGCTGAGGCAAGAGAATCGCTTAAGCCCAAGTGTTTGAGGTTGCTGTAAGCTGTGATGCCACGACACTCTACCCAGGGTGGCAAAGTGAGACTCTGTCTTAAAAAAAAAAAAAGACTATTTCCTACATCTTTGCCTATACCAAAGAAAATTGCAGATGGGTCAAAGACTTGAATGCAAAAAGTAAAATCACTGTACTAGAAGAAAACATAGATGAATATACATTTCAGGGATCTCCTGACCACCCCCAGGCTCAGTGATTAGAAAGACTCACAGGAATGAGCATGTATTTATACTGTAGGCTGAGATTTATTATAGTAGAATCAACAAAGGGAAAAAGCATATGGGCAAAGTCCAGAGGAAACCAGGCGCAAGGTTCTGGAAGTTCTCTTCTGTTGAAGTCACACGGGAAATATTTAATTCCTCCAGAAGTGGGTTCTGACGACACATGTGCAATGTTGTCTACCCAGGATGTTTACTAGAGACTCGGTCATGTTTGTACTGTGTGTCTAAAGTGTACCAGAATATCCCCCACAAGGTAAGCTGCAGCATACACTATATTGTTTGTACAAGCAGTTTAGACTGTGAACCACTCTTACTAGTTCTGGGCAGATTTCTAGATGTCAGCCAAAGGTCAGCCTTGACAAACAGGCCTTTCTACAGGTAGCAGTCTGAGTTCTGTCCTATATGATATAATATTGTTAAAAATCTTTTTTTTTTTTTTTTTTTTGGAGACAGAGCCTCAAGCTATCCCCCTGGGTAGAGTGCCATGGCATCACAGCTCATAGCAACCTCCAACTCCTGGGCTCAAGCGAGTCTCCTGCCTCAGCCTCCCAAGTTGCTGGGACTACAGGCGCCTGCCACAACGCCTGGCTACTTTTTGGTTGCAGCCATCATTGTTGTTTGGCGGGCCCAGGCTGGGGATTCGAACCCGCTACCTTAGGTGTACGTGGCTGGCGCCTTAGCTGATTGAGCCACAGGCGCCGAGCCAATATTGTTAAAAATCTTGCAGTGGAAAAGGGTTTTCTAACCATGACTAGAAAATCAGAACTCAGTAATGGAAGTGATGGTAAAATTAATTGATTATTTTTATTCTTTCTCTCTTTCTTTAGGGTTGGGGTCTCACTCTGACATCAGGCTAGAGTACAGTGTTGTGATTATAGCTCACTGCAGCCTCAGACTCTTGGGCTTAAGAGATCTTCCCAAGTAGCTAGGACTATAGGAGTGCTGGCTATAATTTAATTATGTTAGAAAACTTAGATATAGAAAAGACGAAGGTGTGATACAGTCCAAAATAGGAAAAAGTATTTGTAACATATGGGAGAAAAGGGGGAGATTATTCCCTATATATAAAATCTGTTACAAATTAGCAACTAAAATGAGCGATGGTAATTTGCTAAAAAGATATTTGAAAAGATAGTTTACCTCAGTAAGGAAAAGATCAAAAGTAAAATATTATCTTTAACATCTCTCATATGTAGCAACGTTTGATGAATTACAATTTTTGTGAAATGGATTACTCAATATAGGAGAAAGTATAGGGGAATCAGTACTGCGTATATTGCTGGTAACATAAATTAGCATAGTCTTTTGGAAGGACATTTTTCCAAAATCTCTTCAACTTGACAACACTGTGGCCCTTTGACTCAATAGTTCCGTTTCTAGGAACTGAATTCTGTGCAAGCACATGATCAGGATATTCTTTGGGTTGTTCTATGTGGTAATAACACAAACAGAGGGCTATTAGTTGAATAAATTATACTACTTGCAAAGACTAAGGAGTTATTTGACATATACATCATGTATGCTATGATGTCTTTCTAATGAAAACTTCTGGGCTTGGTGCCCGTAGCACAGTAGTTATAGTGCTGGCCACATGCACCAAGGCTGGTAGGTTTGAACCCGGCCCAGGTCAGCTAAACAACAATGACAACTCCAACCAAAGAATAGCCAGGCATTGTGGCGGGTGCCTGTAGTCCCACCTACTTGGGAGGCTGAGGCAAGAGAATTGCTTAAGCCCAAGAGTTTGAGGTTGCTGTGAGCTGTGATGCCATGGTACTCTACTGAGGGCAACATAGTTTTTTGACTCTATCTCAAAAAAAAAAGTGAAAAGTTCTGAAACATACTGTTTTGAGGGTTTCAGATAGAAAATTTATGGTACTTAAAAAGAGGCAAACTGGGCTGGGTATGGTGGCTCACACCTATAATTATAGCACTCTTGGGAAGCTGAGGCAAGAAGACTACCTGCACTCAGGAGTTCAAGACCAGCCTGAGCATGAGTGAGTTCCATCTGTACTTAAAAAAAAAAAAAGAAGAAGAAAGAAAAAATTAGCTGGGTGTGGTGGTGTGTACCTGTAGTTCCAGCTATTTGGAGGCTGAGGTAGGAGGATCGCCTGAGCCTAAGAGTTGAAGTTGCTCTGAGCTAGGCTGACACCACGGCACTCTAACTTGGAGAAACAGTGAGACTGTCTCAAAAAAAAAAAAAAAAAAAAGCAAACTAACATAGTACTTGTCATATTCTAGTTTTTGTGTTAAATAAGGTTAGTATAAGAAAACATGCAGTTCAGACTATATCCCCCACATCTAATGTGATTATTTGAGGGCATGGTAATGTCTTTTTTTTTTTTTTGAGACAGAGCCTCAAGCTGTCCCCTGGGTAGAGTGCTGTGGCATCACAGCTCACAGCAACCTCCGACTCCTGGGCTCAAGTGAGTCTCCTGCCTCAGCCTCCCAAGTAGCTGGGACCACAGGCGCCCGCCACAATGCCTGGCTATTTTTTGGTTGCAGCCATCATTATTGTTTTGGTGGCCCCAGGCTGGATTCGAACCCGCCACCTTAGGTGTATGTGGCTGGCGCCTTAGCCACTTGAGCCATAGGCACCGAGCCGGTAATGTCTAATTATAAGCGAAGTTAATTTGCTAAGAGTTTCAGTGGATAGATAAATCACAATTGTGGGAAGGATGGAACTTGCTTCTGACTCTGAAGTAATGTTTGTCATATGTTAGATCTTTCTGTGATGAGCTGGAGCATCTCAGTTCCTGCAACTAAAACCTGAGTCCTTGTGAAAGGTGGGCTTGAGTTTTAGATTCTCTTTTAATTTTCAGAACTTTTGGTTCCATCCCTTCCTGTTTTAGAGTAGACCCACTTGGGGTCTTAGGTCTAATTTGCTTTGTCACTTTGATGAGGCTGTGTTTCCAGAGGTGAAGGTAAAAGGCAAGGTTCATATTCCTTCTGTGCCTCCTGCAACAGGTTTCAGCTCCATATTGGTGCTGTGTTTTTACTCTTTACTTTGTTAACTTGGACAGGTTGAGAAATTTAATAGTTGGGTATAGCTGCACATGTTGGCATTTCTTCCTTTGGGTGAAGTTTGAACAAGGTTGATTATCCTTTTTTTTTTTTTTTTTTTGAGACGGAGCCTCAAGCTATCCCCCTGGGTAGAGTGCCATGGCATCACAGCTCATAGCAACCTCCAACTCCTGGGCTCAAGCGAGTCTCCTGCCTCCGCCTCCCAAGTAGCTGGGACC
>CAUYQV010055572.1:0-112487 GCA_963574575.1 Galagoides demidoff
AAAAAAAAAAAAAAAAGAAAGAAAGAAATATGACAGTAAATCTTTGTGATGACAAGAAAAGTACATATGACAAAAGAAAAAATGCATAAATTAGAGTTCATCAAAATTTTAAAAAATATTTGAACTTCAAAAGATACCATCAACAAAGGGATA
This sequence comes from Galagoides demidoff, assembly GCA_963574575.1. NCBI lineage: Eukaryota > Metazoa > Chordata > Mammalia > Primates > Galagidae > Galagoides > Galagoides demidoff. The sequence continues at coordinate 154 of CAUYQV010055572.1, forward strand.
AAACAAACGAAGGAATGAGATAAAAATATTTTCAAATCATGTATCTGGTAAAGGACTTGTTGCCATAATATATAAAGAACTCTTATAACTCAAGAATAAAAAGATAACCTAAATGTGCAAATGATGCGGACAGACATTTCTCTAAAGAAGATATATAAATGGCCTGCAAGCACATGAAAAGATGCACAACGTAACTAAGAACCACCAGGGAAATATAAATAAAAAAGACAAGGAGTTACCACCTCATACCCATTAGGTAAGACCCATAATGTGGATGTGGAGAAAGTGGAACCCTCATTCACTGCTGGTGGAAATGTAAAATGGGGTGGCTGCTTTGGAAAACAATCCAGCAGTTACAGACCCCATATCCTCCTCTCTATTTTTACTCCCACCACCGTAGGTAGCCTGGAGTACTGCAGTGGCCTCTGACTGTCCACCTGTATCACCGCATAATACGCTAAGAACCTCCACTGGTACACAAGGCACGGTGGGAAGTCAACTTGTCTCTCTAAATTGGATCATGATCATTCTGCCTTGAGAGGCTTGGCTTGTCTTCTACCCAGAGACAGACTAGGAAGTCACATGTGATGATAGATCCTAAACAAGCCCTCCTGTTCCTCTATTGCCTTGCACAGAATAAAACTGAAAGTGCCTGAAGCGCTTGCCTTCTGTATTAATTTATATTTTTTACTTGTTTTCAACATTCCATAGAAAATATATGTAGAACTTTATTTCTTTGTATCTATATATGTTTGCATAGGTATATATCGATATTTAGAAAACAAGTCTTCACGGAGGAGAGAGGAAAGGGTCGCATTCCAACTCCATTGCCTGTTCGTGTTTCAAGACTCATATCCAACACTATTTACTCCACCAAGACTTTCCTCATCCTTCAAGTCAGATGGTTTTTTTTGCTTATTTTAATTTTGAAAATAATCTGTGCCTCTTTTTCCCTTGGCTTGGCTTCATGTGTTTCAGTCACTCATAAATGTACTCACTCGCCTTATCATAAACTCTTGTACTGGTGTCACCTTAGATAGATAGCAGACACCCAAACTCCCTTGTACTTTGCATTTTATATAAGTGATTATATTCCTGTGTAATTTTTTAACTCCATATCTCATTGCTCCATGTTCAGTTGAAGTCCTTTAAGAACAAGGACTTACTTTTACCTTCCTGGACTCTCTGAGGAGAGTCTCAATCAGCGGGTGAATGAATAAATGATGAATGAACAAACCGACTGAAGATTGTCTCTGGAGTGACCAGGGGGCTCTCAGAGGTGCGACTGCAGCCCTGATTGTTATCATCACTGCAACAGTGATGTCTCAGCTCTGGGCCTAGACCTGGAGTGTGGTGTGGTGGACGGTGTGTAGAATCAGTGAACCCGAATGCTAGACTAGACTTCAATCTGTCACCAGGTGGCTGTGTGGCCTTGGAGAGCTCAGGTCTCTGGGCCTCATATACACACTGGGAAAACGAAAGTTTCTTTCAGGTCTAACATTCTAGAATTCTTGAAACCGCTGGTCCTTATTAAAGTAAAGAAACAAACTACCAAAATAAACTTTGAATTTAGCAAATGAATATTTCTTTTCTTACATCCTTAGTAGATAGCACTTCACTGAATGCCTCCTATGTGCAGGCACTGTTTTAAGTGTGTCCCTCCTCTTAACTCATTTATTCCTATTTTATTCCATTTTCACATATGACGTACAAAAAGGTCTCACAACTTACATACCTATAGGCAGAGCCGGGTTCGGATCCAGGCAGTCTGGTTCCAAAGGCTGTGCTCTTCCTCTTACTGCTCCTCCGGGGCCCATGAGTAGCACCAGCCTTCTCTTCTGCCCTCCGACCCTGGCCACAACTCTATCTCCATGTGCCTCATGGAAAGATTAAACCCTGTTTTCCTTGCGAAGTGATAACTCTGAAAGCTGTTGTGGGAGAACACAATCCCCAGGAGAGCTGTGATGTTTGCTGATGGCTTCCCTTGGGGCAAGGGCCTTGGTTTTAGTTTGACATTAAAAGCGCTGGATTGAGAAATCAGACTGTAGAGAGGGGTCTGACCTGTTTTGGAAAGAATGTTGTTCTTTTCTCAAAACCTTATCAGACATGAGGTGGAAAGGTTAGCCCTGTCATTGCAACACCACCTATTTCCCTCCTGCCCGGAAGGTTCTGGTCAATTCTGCATTAGAGAAGGCTTCCTCCATGTACGTGTTCTTCTTCAAAAACTGGATGTAGAAGCCACCAGGCCACGGCTTCCCATTCCTTACCTCAACTCACAAGTGTATCAGCTACAAAAAAAAAAAAAAAAAAACCATACTGAGATTCTCAAGCTTTTTGAAATTGAGTCAGGGAGGACAAGTAAACAAAAGAACTTCCATCATATGAAACATGTACTTTGAGTCCGACAAAGTCCAACAGAGTAACAGGTAAGATAAAACGATTCTAGAGCTAACGCAGACTGTGATCAATATTCAGTCGCTGGGCCTCTTCCTTCCTGCTTTTCCAGCCAGATGTTTCCTCTCATTGTCTTTTTTTCCCTTCTTACCTTCCCTTACCTTCCCTTTGCTCCTCTTTCCACCTGACCTGTCTTTCCCAAGTACCCACGGGACTGTGTGATTGTCATCTTCACTCCTCTAGGTCATGGAAGAAGTGAGCTCCCTATAGATACATATAAAAAAATCCCAAATACCAGCAGACATATAGCAGGCATTCACACTTTAAGTTTTTTTTATCTATATACTCATTCATTGATTCATAGAGCAAATATTCAGTGCTTGTTCAGTACCAAGTCCTAGATTGGAGCCTCCTACCTCCCTATACACAAGGAGTGTGTGTATTTGCAGTGTCCTCAGGGCCATTGGGTTTGGCTGGAAAAGCCCAAGGGCATGTGCTTGATAGTTTATCACTGATTATGGATGCAGAGTCTGGTAAAAGCTGGACCTGTAAACTGCAGCCTCAGGGAAACCAGCTGTTTGGGAAAACTAGCAGAAACAAAAACCTTCCTTCGGTGCTTTTATTGGCCTTTCTGAGACTCTTTGAGCTCCGGGAGAAGTTTAATCACAGGCAGGGACCAAAGCATGTTCACTGAAGAATTGCCTGTAAGCTTAGGAGACTTTTAATTGCCAGACCATCAACAAATGTCCCACAGAGCAGGAAGAAAGTGTGATTAGAAAGCATTATGTAAGGTTTGTGTTCTATCTTTAAATTCAAAATATTAAGGGGTACAAATGTAACCGTTACATGGTTACCTTTTATAGTGCTTCAGTTGGGGGTTTAGTGTGCCCATTACCTGAAGAGTGTTTATTCACTGGACCCCATGGGAGGGGGGTTTTACCTCTCCCCCCTTCCTGATTTCCATTAACATTGACATCACTTTGTGCCCATGTGCATCAGTTAACCCCTCATGATTAGGTTTCAGCCCAAAGATGTCGTATCAAAACATCGTGTCAAACCCAGGCATGACTTTTAGCCAAAGGTATTATTCTATCCTGCTTATCATATATTCATTATCCCCTGGGTACCCAGCATGGTATTAGGTACAGTCTTAGCTCTTTTGGCACCTCCAGGGAAGTTGGAGAGGCGAGAAAGGCAAAAGTCAGATGATAAATGCATCATATTGAAGTGAAAATAGCCCTCAATTTGGAATCTTAAGACTAGATATGACTCCAAATTTCACCACTTGTTATCTGTGAATCCTGATAAAAACACAGTTCAAAACTGTTTTAAAGACTCATTTTGGTTATTGTATAAATTAACAAATAGAAAAACTTTTGATGGATGTTAGAGCAGAAAGCAGGTAGAATTCCTTGTCAGTTTTACTACAATCCCATAGGATAAACCAGTATTTTACAAACAAATTACAACCTAAAAGTGGGTCATGAAAATCAATTTAATGGGTGGTGACCACAATTTGTTGTTTATGAAATGTAACAGAATGGAAAATAGAGTATATAAGTTTTGTTTCAGGTAAATTTTTTCTCTATTATACCCATTTGTATATACTCTACTGTGATAGAAAAAAGATTTATTAGTATGGCAAATGTCAAAAGGTTTGAAAAATGCTGAGAAAACTGCAAGTCCTCCCTATTCCAATGTCCATAAAATTATTTGAATTGAGCCCTGCTACTAGTCTGACAATTCAATATGTGGATTCTGAACTCACTCAATCTAGTATTTCTTGATTATCCCCTTAGGGTGGTGCCTATAGACATCTTGTTCCCAAAGACCTAGTCACAGAAGCAGAATGACCAGCAACAACTAGAGAAAACAGAATAGTTAGGTAATGATTAATTTTTCTTTAGTAACAGGAGATCACAGAAGGGGAAGTAGAACTGGGATTTTTTCTTTCCTTCCTTTTTTGTTTTTAATTTGCTAAGTGACTTGTCTCAGGTGAGCTAAGATCTTCAAGAAGATTTCTAGAGGGTCTATTCAGAGCAATCTCTTAAGAAATGGATGGGATTTGGTTCATGGAGAAACAAAAGAGAAGGAACCACTAGAGGCTGAAGTCCGAGCCCAGTGGGGGAGAGTGTGATCTGTCTGAGCCATCTGCCTGAGCCTCAGTGTGGAGCCACTTGACGGGCTCAGCGGCAAGCCTTATACACATAAGGCAAACATGTTGCCAACTTCCAGTATCCCTGAGCTCTTGGTTTCCTGCTTTACCTCAACTGTTATACAAGCTCTCACAAGCATCACCTGGATCTCTCCTTTGGATCATCTTCCCAGTGACCCTGGCCAGTCACTATGCACAGTCACGACACAGTAGGAGGGGGAGGCAAGAAGTCGAACAACGTAGAAATCTGCCATCCCAGACCTGCCATATTTGTACTCTTGATGGACTGTGCTTGGAGTGAACTTTCACCACTAGGATGTACTTACAGAGACTTCAGGATTTGCACTGATGAACCATCGATGACACATCCTGCCAGTGGACTGGGCATGGCTCTGCCAGGAGGTGCTGTCAAGGCAACGCAGGTGTCTGGGGCAATACTGAAGGCCCTGGACTGTGGCTAAAAGTCATGTCAGACATAGAGGTGAAGAAGATATGAACCAGATCCTCTAGTTATCACAGTACATCTTAACTAAGGAGGGGTTGGGGTCCATGGATGGATTTCAGGGGCTTATGAACCTCTTGAAGTTCAGTGCAAAATTTTCTGGGCATTTTCTGTAGATATTTATAAGAGGATGCTAGCTCTTACCAGATTATCAAAGCACTCAATGGTCAAAAAGTATTTAAGAATGATTAGATTCTTCCAGCAGAATTTTTATGTATTCTCATAGTATGAAAAATAGTTCTATAACCTGGCATAAAAGAAAGGGAGGTGGCCTTTAAGGTGACAGAAGGTGGTTTCTGTCTGGTTTAGTGAAGAAGCAACCAGGGCAGATTCTCAGAATCAGAATATCCCTGAAATATCTACCCCCTAGAAGATCAGTTTGAAGTGTTTTGACCAGATCTAAGGTCCAATGTTGATTTCTTTTCTTTTTTTACAGTTTTTGGTTTGGGTCAGGTTTGAACCCGCCACCTCTGGTATATGGGGCCGGTGCCCTACTCCTTTGAGCCACAGGTGTCCCCCGAACCTTAGATTTCTTCCAAATTGCAGTATCATATGTCACTACTGAGGATAACATTTTGCAAGCATTCCAATTTCCATCCTACCAGAGCAGCATTATCTAAAAACAAGTTGAAAACAACTATTTGTTATGTAATGCAGCCAATTCCACTCCTGCCATCAGTCTGAACAGTGCAGATGACCCCATGCAGATTCTGTCACTATGATTGTTGTTACTGAAATATTATGAGATCACTATAGATTTATAGTATAGTTTGAAGTCTGGTAGTGTGATTCTTCCTGATTTGTTTTTATTTCTGAGTCATGTCTTGGCTATTCAAGGTTTTTTTCTGGTTCCATATAAAACAAAGTACTATTTTTTCCAGATCTTTAAAGTATGATGGTGGTGGTGCTTTGATAGGGATCGCATGAAATTTATAAATTGCTTTGGGTAATATGGACATTTTAACAATGTTGATTCTTCCTAGCCATGAGTATGGTATGTTTTTCTGTTTGTTAACATCTTTAGGTATTTCTTTTCTCAGAGTTTCATAGTTCTCTTTATAGAGATTTTTCACGTCCTTTGTTAGGTAAATTCCCAAATGTTTCATCTTCTTTAGCACAACTATAAAGAGAATAGAGTCCTTGACTGTTTTTTCAACTTGACTATTATTGGTATATATAAACACTACTGATTTATGAGTATTAATATTGTATCCTGAGACACTACTATATTCCTTGATCACTTCTAAGAGTTTTGTGGTTGAGTCCCTGGAATTTTCCAGGTATAAAATGGACCCACACTTTTCACCATTAACAAAAATTGACTCTCACTGGATAAAAGCTTTAAACTTAAGACATGAAACTATAAAGATTCTTGGAGAGAGAGCAGGAGAAACACTTGAAGAAATTGGCCTGAGAGAATACTTTATGAGGAGATACCCCCCCCCCCAAGCAATTGAAGCAACACAAAAAATACATTACTGGGATCTGATCAAACTAAAAAACTCTGCACATCCAAGAACACAGTAAGTAAAACAAGCAGACAGCCCTTAGAATGGGAGACGATATTTGCAGGTTATGCTTCTGACAAAGGTTTGATAACCAGAAACCACAGAGGTTTTAGAACCAGAATCCACAGAGGACCAAACTTAATAATAAAAGAACAAGTAATCTCATTTCACTGTGGGCAAGGAACTTGAACAGAAACGTCTCTGAAGAAGATAGGTGCATGGCTTATAGACACATGAAAAAATGCTCATCATCTTTAATCATCAGAGAAATGCAAATCAAAACCACTTTGAAATATCATCTAACCCCCGTAAGAGTGGCTCACCTAACAAAATCCCAAAACTACAGATGTTGGCATGGATGTGGAGAAAAGGGAATACTTCTGCACTGCTGGTGGGAGTACAAGCTAATATGTCCCTTTTGGAAAGAAGTATGGAGAATATTCAGGGATCTAAAAGTGGACCTGCCATTTGATCCTGCAATTCCTCTACTAGGTGTATATCCAAAAGACCAAAAATCACTTTATAGCAAAGATATTTGCACCACATTGTTCACAGTGGCTCAGTTCATAATAGTCAAGTCATGGAAGAAGACCAAGTGCCCATCATGAATGGATTAACAAATTGTGGTATGTGTCCAGGCATCCTCAAACTACAGCCCATGGGCCACATGCAACCTGCAGAGGACATTTATCTGGGCCACTGGGTGTTTTTGCCACCACTGCCAGTCCTGCTTAGCAGCTGACTCATCCCGGGGCCCACAGTCTGGCCCTCCAACGGTCTGAGGGACAGTGAACTGGCCCTCTGTTTAAAAAGTTTGAGGACCCCACTACCATGGAATATTATGCAGCCTTTAAAAAGATGGAGACTTTACATGGATGGAGCTGGAACATATTCTACTTGGTAAAGTATCTCAAGAATGGAAGAAAAAATATCCAAGGTACTCAGTCCAATTTACAATCACTTACACTTTCATATGAAGAATAGATCACAACTATGGCCCAAGAAGAAGGGGGGGGGCTAGGAGGGAAGGGGGGAGGTCAGATGGAGGGAGGGTGAATGGTGGGATCTTACCTATGGTGCATAATGCAAGGGTACATGTCAGATTTATTAAGTATAAAGTATAAATGTCTTAACATAATAATTAAGTAAATGAGATGAGGTATATATTAACCAGAGTGATGTAAGCATTCCTAATTCTACATGAAATCAGCATAAATGCATTAATGTATACATGATCTATGTGTTTATGATTTAATAAAAAATAAGAAAAAAGAAATATTCAGAGAAAAGAATAGGTTGATTGTACTATATCCAGCTAATTATATATTTGATAAGACTGCGTATATACAATTTGATTTTTAAAAATATGAATCTAAGACAACATAAAATTTGTCCTTTTAAGTTATTAGAGAATTTCTCTTCTCTTTCACTGTGGTGGAGATAGTTGTTTTTTGTTGATTGTTTTCTTCACCTCATATAACCTTATTACAGAGGAACTCGTGCAGAAAAGTTTACCAGTAGGAATTGTCCTCTAAATTACCAAATAACTTTTAAACAATTATGGAATCTAAATCCAGGTTGTTTTGTCAGAAGATTAACCACAGCCTAACTTCCCAGCTTGTGGCTTTCCCAAGTCCACAGAAAATTAATTTGCTATCTAATTTGAAATTGCTCTTTTTCTTTGTATAAGACCTCACCTAAAAAGCAAAGCCCCACCATGGGCTTGTTTTAATCCTAACTATTCGGAGTAAGAAGTTTCTTGTAGATAATTAATATTACCAAAATTAATTCATTTACTAAAAGCAGTGCTCTGACGACAGTAAAAAAGTTGGGTTTACAAAGAGGACAATGTCCCCTATTCATTCTTCTCAACATTCTAAACCAATAACTATTTCTATCATAACTGGGTCATTACCCACGGAGGAATAAAGTTCAGGGAAAGTTAACAGTTAACCATACCATGTATCTTTAGTGATCTAATATTGATTTTGGAGAATTATATGAGATTTGTACAAAATAAACTCCAAATGGCCACTCAGATAACAGAAAATCATGTGAGTCAGCTTAAGAACCAGTGAAAATCTGACATGGCAATTTAAAAATATTCATTCCATTTATGACGCTGGATTTCAAATACACATTTACATGATAATGGGAACAGTGATTAAGTTGGCACCGTGGCACTTTTCAGATATCCCAGAAAGGAGAAATACATTCTACCCTTTACAGCTTTATGCTTCATCGTTATTAACTGATAGATTCTTTTTCTTAAATAGTGAGCTAGTGGTCCACGTACCAGAAATTTTACATTTCCAATTCCAAATATTTCATTTTTCTAAATCCCCAAGAATTTTATTGAAGTAAAAAAATTATATCTCATTACTGAATCATAAAAAAGAATTAAAAAGTAAACTCTGTGCTTTTTCTCAGAGTATAACAATGTTTCCTAAAGCATAGAGCTAGAAGCAACTTCATAAGCCACGAAGGATAAACATTCTCTATGGGAAGACAAACCAGACAGATAATAAAAGTTTCTAAAAACTATCCAGTATACTAAAACAGGTGGAATTTTTTCCCTTCAATAGTCACTATTGGTTTTTTTTTTGAAACAGAGTCTTGCTTTGCTGCCCAGGCTGGAACTGGGACTGCAGGCACAAGCTACAATGCTTGGCTAATTGTTTTACTTACTGCCATAATTTCTGTGGCTTGCTGAAGAACATTAGTCTTTCAAAGTTGGTGACCCACAGGAGGCAGATGGGGTGAAAGACTATATGACCAGCCATGTTTATGTTATACTTGTATCCTAATAGGAGGGTTAAAGTAGCAGCCACACTATTCCAAGTTGAGGGAATTTCTGTTCCTCTTAGAACTCTCACATATAGACTTTAGCTCTAAAGGATCCTTTATTATTATTATTAATTGTTATTAGTCCTCAGTTCTCGGCTAATGGAGGAAGCAGCAAGCCAAAAATGAGCTGTGCCAGGACTTAGGGAGTTGATAGGGCAGTAGAGTTGGTCAAAATCATAATTCAGTATTAAGCAAAGTTGTTAGTGTGCAGATTTTATGCTAAGAGCATTACTTATTTTAGGCTGAACCACAGGAAATATTAAATAATTTGTAACTTACAAAAATGGTAATGTCATATATGATTCAAACTAAATAGATAGGTGCCAGTGTTTCATTTCCAGAAAAAAAAAATCCATCCTGGGTGAATCAAAGGGCAACAGAGGAGCATCACATCACCTGTACCAGCTCCTGTAGGGACATCTGAAGTCCAAGGTTGGGAGCACATGTAATAGCAACAGTGTCTAGAGCTTATCCTTGTATTGGACCTAGGCAGCTTTCACTAGGTACTGCTAACCTACATCACAAGTAAATGAAAGGATCATTCATTTATTCCTTATAGTAAGAGTCCTATCTTATGAAGGCTCTAAGATAGAGCTGTGATTATTCCCATTTATAAGAGAGGGTTGTGATTACTCCCATTTTTATAGTGTGGAAACTATGAATAAAGCATAAAGAATTCAAGTGATTTGTTCAAGGTCATATGACTAATAAGTGTGCAAGTAGGTTTCAAACCCAGGCAGGCTGGCTTTAGGTGCCATGTTCTTAACCCCTGCACTGGGCTGCTGCTCTGACATAGAGGCTGTATCTGTCAAAGTCAAATAATAATTACAGAGACAAATCTCCAAATGTGAAACATTTTACTTGGGAAGCAAGGAATGAAATTCGGGGCACACACACAGAGGAGGTGGTCTTTAGTACGTCTGAAGAACAAAGAGAAGGTTGGGAAGAGTAATGGTCCACATTGTCTTTGAAAGAATGCTGACTGTCACTAGAGAAGCTCTGGGGAGCTGGCAATCTCTGATTGGTGAGCGACACGGTAGGAAAGCTAGTCCAAGAGTCACAGCAGGCAGGTTGTCTCAGCAGCTACCAGGAAAAACTGGTCTTTGGGTTTCAGCAGTTGGGCTTGTAAGAAATTTAATTCCTAAAGCAACTGCTTCATGCCCCAAGTGATTTTTCCCCCTTGACCCCTCCACTCACATTTGGTTGGGTGACAAGAATGACAAGAATGACCCAATTTGTGTAATCAGCTCTCCCATATGTTAGGGCATGGGGCTCAGGGGTCCCCTGGGCTCAGCAGAAACAGGTTTAGGACAGGAAGACCCACTTCTGAATTTGTCAATTAGTGAGGAAGTGGTGTTTTGTAGACAGGTAGCATAAGCTTCCGTCTCACAGGCTCAGGGCCCAGGTGGAGCAGAGCCTGGACTTTAGCCATCAGTGCCCATCTCCACTTGTCTTTAATCCCCTGGAGATGAGTTTCTTCTGCCCAGAGAAAAATAGCCCTTAAAGAGCAAAAGTCACAGCCTTTGTGATTCTTTTTCTAGGGTTATTACGCTGCTGTTGACAGGCTCTCTTAGTGCCCGAGGGCAGTTGTTTTTTGGATTTATGCTACCCCTGGAATGAATGCCACAGGATTTCAAGGCAGTGTGGCCACCACAGTGCGGTATCAAATCTGCTGAAGGGTGTGTTCTGGGGCCATTTCTCCAGCAATGTCTGACACACAGCATGAGCCATGGCCAAAACCCACCCCAGGAGGCACCCTTCTGCTGAGGAAGCCACACTTAAGGAAGCATTTCAAGACAACTGAACTGGGTAAATTGAGCTACCATGGCCCACTCTAAGCAGCTCCACGGGGCTGCTTCTGCTTTTATCCCATTCAGGCTATTATGGGTTCAGCTGTGTCCCCCCAAACTCATATGCAGAAGCCTTAACCCCAATGGGATGGTATGTGGAGATGGAGCCTTTGGAAGGTGATTAGGTTTAAATGAGGGTGAGATCCTCAGGACAAAATTAGTTCCCTTATAAGAACAGATACCAGACAGCTCTCCCCCTATCATGCCTCCTTCCATGTAAAGACACAGTGAGAAGGCAGCTGTCTGTAAGCCAGGAAGAAAGCCCTCATCCTGATCTCAGAATTCCAACCTTAAGGACTGTGGGAAAATAAATTTCTATTGTTCAAGCACCCTCTGTGCTACATTGTCCTGGCTGACCAAGCAAAATAAAGCCTATGTCAAAACGCTAACCACAAGGACCTTAGAATGTGACGATACGTGTATTTGGAAATAAGGTCTTTAAAGAGGTAATTAAGTTAAAAGAGATGGTTAGGATGGGCTCTAATCCAGTGTGACTGTTGTCCTTACAAGGAGAGGGGACATGTAAAGGAGAGACGGTGGGTGTGAACACACAGGACAAGAGGGCCAGCTACAAGCCAAGGAGAGAAGCCTCAACAGAAACCAATTCTGACAATACCTTGGCCTTGAACTTCCAGAATCCAGAGTTGTGAGGAAACAGATTTCTGTTGTCTAAGCTGCTCAGTCTGTGGGACTTGGTCATGGCGGCCAGATCAGATAAACCTACAGGTAATGTTGGGAGTCCGTGCGGCACATTCCACAAGCCCACACGGTAACGCAGAAAACAAAGTAATGCAGAGATATTCGGGCACCAAATGGTGGGGACGATAAAGAGAACACAAAGGAGGGTGAGAACAGGACAGACTTTCATAGAGAGGGTGGAGATTTGGGCCAAGGTTTGGTGCCTGGAGAGAGAGAAGGGAAGCGTGAGAGGAGGGTGAGAGGGAAGCACCGCAGGGAGGGGTCAGGGCAGAGAGAAGAGCAGCGCCCTGCTGGTGGGGACAGTCACCAGGGCTGGGCTCAGCAGCCAGCAGAGTCCTCTGACCCTCCCACCTGTCTGTCCCTCTCCTTTCAAGAGAGCTCTGGCTTCTCTGATCAGACCAGTAAGGGAGCAAGTATCTCATCTACCTTCTAACAGGGAAACACGGCTGTGTTATTAATGAAGCGAGCATGAAGTAGTTATCTGGGTAATTCAGGCTTCCATCAACACTTTCCACCCAAGTGCCTCGTCAAGACAAATAGACTGATTTTAATAACCTGCCTCAATTTACCCTTCCATTTTGGATGTGTCCAAATTAATAGGCATATTTGGCCTCCGGCTTTGCCAGAGGCTAGCCACTAATGGAGAATCCTATTGGCCAGTGTCCCTCAAGGGGGTCCAGGGCCAAAGTTGGTCCAGAAGGGGAGGACAAACACACCATTTCCTAGGACTTACTGTAGGGATATTTTCTGAATGTGATACAGCTTCTCACATTCCAGGCTGTTAGCCCATTGGGATTAGCCATGTACAGACCATTATTAGACATAACCAGGTCCATGTGGAAAAAACTGAGATGGCTGAGCCCCGCTTCTTATTTATTTACTCAGGGAAAATATATGCGGACATTTAGAAGGAAAAAATCACAATAAAGCATTTACTACAAGAGCACATCCAAAGAGCAGAAACCACAGGTGTTTTAGCATGTTTATGCCTCTTCCACATGCACCTTGCACCACAAATCTGGATATGAGCAAGGGCAGACCCTAGAAATGCCTCTAATTCCCACCTCCTTCTCTGGCAGTGGACAGCTACAGCATTTCCTGTTGCCTCTCTGTCCTTCCTGGGAGGCAGCTGAGGCTCAGAACCCCCTGCCTCATTTCTCTAACAAATGCTATGAAAAGCCTTGGGTTTCCTAATGTTCTTATTGATATGCGGGATGGTGGGTAATCATCTGCATAGGCCATAAAGTCAGAACCCTGAGTTTGAGTTCTGGCTCTGCTATTTATACACCAGGTGATCCCGGAAAGGCTCTGAACTCCAGGGAGCTTCGGGTGCCTCGCCCGTGACACATAACATAAAACTCACAGGATTACTCGGATGAAAGAAATAATGGATGCCAAAGCCCTTTACAAACAGTAAAGCACTGTGTAATTTCAGGTCTTGCTAATAAGACACTTAGCTTACTTCTACAGGTAGGAGGTAACTGGTGTGTGCACGTAAGTCCCTGAGGTGCCATCTTGTGTCACTCAAGGGATCTTCTTACATCTTCACCATTGCCCCCTTCTGGGCACCCGTGGTTGGAGAAAGAAGGCAATAGAATTTGGTTGGTTCTGTAAAACTAAGCTCTGGCTTCCTTATTTGTAAGATCAAACACGGTAAAAATACCTATTTTCCAGGCTTTTTCTTTTGAATATTAAATGAGATAACTTCTGAAAGTTAACTATCCATTCCTGCAGTTTGATAAATATTAGAGTTTTAAACAGTATTTACCATGATATGACTATTTCTCTGTCCCCACTCGGGAGCAGAGAGATGAAGACTCGCTCTCTTCAGCATCTGGCATGTGGCCGTCGCTGGTATGAGAAGGGCCCTGTCTTATTTTGTTGCTCTATTTGTGAATTCTCCATCTCACTCCTCGTTCACTCTCCCAACTCTGGTTCTTCTCTTCATTAACAGCAAAAGCAACTATCCTAAAGTGTGTGCTGTTGCTTTGTTTTTTCACAAATGTTTTTGGTTACATGGACCTCTTTCGCAGTGCTTCATTCACAGCTACACGTGTGCCCAGATGGTGTTGGGGTACCTGTTAGGTAGATTTCTGTCCCTCTCTTCTCTGCCCCTCCCCCTGCTTGATTTCCACTGCACTTTACTCCCCTCTGTGCACAGGTGTGCTCGCTTGCTAAGTTCTGATTTGTGAGCAAGTATGTGTGGTGTTTAACTTTCCAACTTAGGAGAATGGTCTCCAGTTCTATCCAAATTGCTACAAAAGACATTAATTTATTCTTTTCTAAACAATTTTTTGTTGCTAGTTTTGTCTGTTTCCTTGTAAAACATTTTGAGCTGTGTTGGGTACACAGCATGCTTGTAAAGACCAAGAACATCTCTGTTTTTCCTTCTGAAAAGGCCAGGGTTGAGGGCCTGTCCCCTCAGTGACTGACTATCAGTCCCAGGTGACTGGTCACAGCTTTGGAAAGCACCAGGAAGGAGCAGGTCCTGATAAGGTCTGACCTTGCTCATTGAGCAAGAGGACTGATGTCATCCTCACTGGGAACAGTCACGCCCTATTAATAAGATAGATCACTGAGGGCCACTTACAGGCTCACAGAATCCAGAGATTTCTAAACGCTAGGATCAAAAGAAACCTTCTATACACAAAAATTAACCCAAAATGTGTCATAGCCTTAAACATAAGACCTAAAACTACAAACCTCCTACTAGAAGAAAACACAGAAATAAATGTTCTCGCCCTTACTTTAGGCAATGGTTCCATAGATAGGACATGGCAAGGATAAGTGACAAGGGGAAAAACGCAAATTGAACTTCGTCAAAATTAAAACTTTGCTACTTCAAAGCAAAATGAAAAGACAACCCACAGAATAAGAGAAAATATTTATAAATCCTATAATGGATAAGGGACATCCAGAATATATAAAGAACACTTACAACTTAACCAAAAAAAGTCCAAACAACTCAACTGAAAAATTCAAAATATAAAGGATTTGCGTAGACATTTCTCCAAAGGAAAGACACAGTAAGAACACAGAGAGATGCTGTATGTCATTAGCCAGCACGGAAATGTAGATCAAAACCACAGTGAGAAACCACTTCACAGGCCCAAAACTCAGTAGCATCAAAAAAGAGAAGATAGTAACAAGTGTTAGCAAGAATATGGGAAGACTGGAGCCTTCATACACTGCTGGTAGGAAGTGAAATAATTCAGCCACTTTGGAAAACAATCTGGCAGTTCCTCAAATGATTACAGAGAATTACCAAATGACCCAGCAATGTCACTCCTAGGTGTATACTGAAGAGAAATGAAAGCGTCCGTCCATGAAAAACTCGAACACAAATGTCCCTAGAAGCATTCCTAATAGCCGTTAAGTAGAAATAAGATAAACGTATAGTAATTGATAAATATATAAATAAAATGCGGTGTACCCATACAATAGAATATTATTTGGTAATAAAAAGGAATAAAATGCTCTAACATAAAAGACTTTTAAAAATATTAACAAAGTGAAAAAGCCAGTAAGAAAAGACCAGACATTATACGATGCCATGTACATGAAACGTACACAGGAGGGAAATTTGTAGAGACAGAAAGTAGCGTGGTGGTTGCCGAGGGCCAGAGGGCTGGGGAGCTTAAGGGATGATGGCCAGTTGGTCACAGGTAGCTTTGGGGGGATGATAAAAATATTCTAATGTTGACTGCAGTGAATCAATTATTATAATCGCAATTCTATACTAAAAACATTGAAATGTATACTTTAAATGACTATACTTTATGCTATGTGAATTTTACCTCTATGATGCTCTTTAAAAAAAGAAATGCCTTTCATGGTGAGCGTTAGAACACCTAAACGTAACCATTATATATTTTTTTTCTTTTTTTTTTCAGACATAGTCTCACTTTGTCTCCTGCAATAGAGTGCTATGGCATCAGACCTCATAACGACCTCAAAGTCTTGGGCTCAAACCATCCTCTTGCCTCAGCCTTCTGAGTAGCCGAGACTACAGGCACTTGCCACAATGCCCAGCTATTTTTAGAGACAGGATCTAGCTCTTGCTCAGGCCGGTCTCAACTCATGAGCTCAGGAAATTCCCCTACGTTGGCCTCCTAGAATGCTAGGATTATAGGCATGCGAGACCAGGCCTGGCCACCATTATGTATTTTTTAAAATAACTTTATTAAAAGCCAGATGCATAGGGTGGCGCCTATGGCCCAGAGGTGGTGGGTTCAAACCTGGCCCTGACAAAAAAAAAAAAAATCTGCAAAAAAATAAAAGCCAGGTGCATTACTAAAAAAAGAAAGACAAGGATCCCCTGACACTAACCAGCATGTTTCCACCCACTTTCTGCCTTGGAGACTAAGAAACAAAGCAGGGTGGGTTCTGGCAATGGCCTGAGCCCTCCTCGTGCCAATATAGAGTGAAGGACAGACCAATAAAAACATTGGGCAAACTGGTAAATACGTGGTCTTCAGAATGTAGGTTAAGACAGTGTCAGAAAAACTTCCAGCTCAATATCAATAGTGTTCCCAGCTTTCTCTAAAATGGATAGCCTGTGACTCAGGGTACAGAGACCTGAGATAGGCTCTCAATGCTTTGCAATGCATGAGCAGGCTCTATCTGGCCATCTGTAGATGGACAGGCTGAAGATGCTTCCCTTTAAAGACACGTCATTGCTGCAGTGACTAGAGCATTAGTCAGTACAGTTAGGCAGCCTACCAATGGTTGCCCAGCTGTTCTCAGATTGATAGAGAAGAGCTGGATTCAGTGACCTCATGGCTCTTTGAGACCCTGAACTTCTGTAACTAATTCTATAACATTAGTTATATATTAATAGTAATAAATATTAATATTTATTTTAAATACAAACCTACAAAAATCACTTACATTTTTCACTTTTAATGAGCAATAGATTACAAGGGAATGCACTGATATCCAAGAATCGTTTTTACAAAGCCATCTTCAAGCAATTTTCTGTAGTCAAGTGGATTCAGTGCAATTGAAGTAGAACAAATAACCCAGATTGTAAACTAGAGACCCAAGTTCTTGCCCTTCCTCTGCCCTTGCCATGAAAACAAAAAAGAATAATATAAAATAAAAACAAAACACCTTGGGATGTTTAAGTTTCTCTACTATACAATGAGAATATTAGTCTAGATGTCTAAGATGCTTTTTCTGTCTGAGATTCTATCAATTCCTACTTCTACATCCCCTCCACAGCTCTGCACCAGGAGGGTCCAGCCCAATACTCATGCTCTCTATACAATCTACAGTTTCAATGCCATGTGTACTACATTTAGTTAGCCTAGAGGCTCTGTCCCCGGCCCAGGAAATAGGAAACCGTGTCCCTCCCACCCCCACTCCATCTCCCCATCGGCCCCTTCCCCAGCCCTCTCCATGGACTCCAGTTGGCTGGTTCATAGATTTCTAGACACAGCAGACATGTTCGCAGCTTCCTGCCACTGCTCTCTCAGCACAGCTGCCGGCTCCAGCTACCCAAATCCTGCCCATCATCCATGAGCCAGATCAAGCCTCCCCCTCCAGGACAACTGAGAACCCCATTGGAACACCACAGTCTAACAATGTGGACCCCACTGGGCACTTTACACATACTGGTTATTAGCCATGATGCACATATATAATTATGCCTTCTAGAGGGTTGCAGAAGCTCAACCAGAGGACAGTGCTCAGGGGTGCCCTAAATTCCTGAAGAGGATCAATGGTTGCGTAGGAATGGTGAGGCTTGCTTATCCCCCTAGCTGTCTGTCGTCAGCACTGGAGTCTGCCTTCCAAAAGAAGTGAACTCTGGGCCTTATTCTTAGGAGAATATAAAGAAAATTTAAAAAAAAAAAAAAGTAAACAGCGGCTAACAAGAGCCAGCAAAAATCCTTTCAAAGGAAACACAAAGTTATAGCTAAGGAAAGATGAAGCATCAAGCTAGACACGAGGAAGAACTTCCTGAGAGCTGTGATTCCCTGCTGTCCAGCATCCCAGGAGGCCATGCCTCTCCTTATTTGGAAATCTGTTTGCAATGGTTGAAGGATTCTATTTTTTGGGCAGTGTGAGTGCAGGTCTTCAGAGAGGTCAGTGGCCTCCCCAAAATTTCATGTTGCGCTATGATTCTGAATCCTCAGCCATAGCTCCTAGCAGCTATGAGGCTTGAGCCCAGAATATTCATGCAATTATTTTTTAAGCCCCCAACTTTCCATAAAATCAAAGTAGTCAGAGTTGGAATGGACCTAAGAGATCATCTAGTCCTATCTTCCCATCACACAGATGAGGGACTGACACCCAGAATCTTAAAAATTGTCCCATGATCCCAGTTCACAGATCCTGCCCCCTCTGATCCAGCTCCAAGTTGACCACGCATCGACATTAAGCTATAAGTATAGGTAGCAGCTCCTAAGAGTACAAGAGAAACCAGGCTCACATAGACCATGTCACATGACAACGCCAGAATTCCCTGCTTGACTACACCATGCCTTGCTTAAAGATGGCACTTGCCAGGGAGAGGGAAGGGGGAGGCAATGTGTGGACCACTCACAGTTCTTGCCATCCACCTGGCTGGCAGGAAAATATAAAACACATACACAATTAAATCACGTTATGAGAGAAAAATAAGTTGAAGGCAACAATAGCAGGTTTGTAGGAAGGCCCATTGTGATTGTTGTTGTACCTGGCAACTGACTGACAGGGGATCAGAGTCAAAGGTCATGAAGCCTTTCTCTTGGACTGGTGCCAGAGAAAGGCTCTTCCCAGTAGGTGAGGCTGGAATCTGCCCCAGGAGGCTGGAAGGGGACCATGTGCATGGGCGGGAGAGGACGAACTCACACACGGAGAACCTCACTGCATCTTGAACCCTGCTGACTGCTGACTTCTCTGTCCCTGCTGGGACTGCTGCTCAACCTTCTGACCTTATCTCGGATGGCAGAATGACGGGGGAGGAGAGTTTCTTTTTGCCTCCTCACAGGAGGTTAATCAGCCATCTACAACGTCTATGCTCGGTGGCACTGGCTCAATCTACCATTTTCCACCTAAATGCACCATTTTTTCCTTGACATTTCTCATGTGGGGTGGGGGTGTGTGTGTGTGTGTGTGTGTGTGTTTTCACGCTCTATCATTGGCATATACAGACCACACTGGGCATGGTTCCATCTACCATGCTTGAAGTTTACTTTCTAGCTTCTGGGCATCATTTGCAATGGTAATGCTGTCATAGGCAGAAAAGAGATAGACTAATTAATCATTGTCAGTGCTGGTCCCTATTTGCCAAATTAGTTTTTGAACAGCATGGCTGGATATAATTTGTATAGATTGTATATCCTTGCTTTATGTCACTGAAAACATTTATGTAGCATCATGGCCACTGTTCATAAACATCCTAGAAGCAGTGGGGCCCACTGAGTGGCACAGATTCATTCATTCATAGTCAGCACTGGTTTTCTGAGCACCTACTTCAGTAAGTGAACTGCCCTGAACTTAGAATACTGGGTAGCTGGGTGCCTTCACAGCTTCCATGGTGCCCTGAACTTGACCACCATCCTGCTAGTCACCTGCAGATGGGCAAATTTGAAAGTTTTGCTCTTAAAAACTTTAACTGGGACATTTCAGCATTATCTAATTCCTTGAAATTCCACCAGTCAGGTGGCTTTCTAATGGGTACCCAGAGCCCTGTGATTACACAGATCGATGGTTCATCCAACAGGACTTTGCATTCATGAGCTGATAAGTTACAGTGACTAGCTGATATTAATCTGTATGACACCAGAACATGTCTCTACTTCAAGGAAAAGGAATAAAAAGTGATATCTGTAGTTACAACATATTTTCAAACAACTTTTGCCCAAAAGGCCTAATTTAAGAAAAATCTCTGCCTAATCCTTACATACTCAGGTCAGCCCAACACATCCACATTCGCTCTGTGGAGCTTGTATGCTAGACTCTGTCAGAGGACAAGCACGGCTGCCCCATGCCCAGTCCAAGGGAGACTTGCCAACGGCCCTGGGCAAAGAACGAGAAGCCAAGTCCAGCAGTTTAGTCCTAGATTTTCTCCTTTAGAGAAGGTGACAGTTCAGGCTCAGCTAAGCATCCCACAGTTTTCCCCACATCTAAGTTACCAGATTCCATTCTGATTCTCAGTTTGTAGATACGATGTTCTGTGTTGATGCCGACCACAGAGATGACTGGCTGCATCTGTCATCCAACGGAAAAACGCTGGACTTGTGCTTGCAAGTTAACTCTGGCCATCTCTGGGTGGCTCATCTATCTTTAAATATTCTTCCCATTCTCCTTAAAGAGAACGTACAGGGGAGCAGGACCATTTCCTCAAATACTAATAGCAGCAAGACCTGTGGAAAGTCAAATAAGATACTTAGAGAAATGGAGTCTGGGGCAATTACTTTGCTCAGACCATTAGCGATTCAGTGGTACAGGTGTGACCAGCCTCAAGTCAAGACTTCTGTGACGTCCACCTTTAACAATATTAACGTGCCGTCGATGCAAAGCAACTGATCGCTGGAAGGAGTTGAACCACCCTCAGGTGTTTATTGGTTAAAGACAACAATATCCAGATGAGGAGCGGTGGGGAAGCCCAAGTGCAGGAAACAGGGCTGAGGTCATTCTATACATCTCATCTGAGCGAACAGGGGTCTTTATACACAATGATCACCCTCCTGGAACCACCAACCATGCCGCCAGAAAATGTAACAACTTCACAAGTAGCTTATTACATCTGGATATAAATCGTACAAAACTGAGAAATAGTAACAAAAACTACACACTGACTTCTGCACCACCCACATCCCTGTGAGTCCTGTGTCCTTGCTGCTGGCCACCTCCTGTTCTCACCTCTGCCTGTGTGTCCCTCCGTCAGGTGTGCCCCACACGGCTAGTGCCCTTAGTATTCTACATAGAGTGCTCACTGGCAGTTTCCTGTCTATATATCTTGTCTGCCCAACCAGGTTTGAGTTGGGGACACAACCAGCAGGGGACGTCTGTCTCCCCCAGCTCAGTGCCTCGCACTAGGGGCCCCTTCTGATCGATTCTGGCTCCCTGATGTGAGTGCTACTGGAATGTCCGACTTAGGCCTGATTCCGCACAGCTAGGCAGAGGCAGAGAGCGCTGGCTAGTTTCCTGGAGGAAATGGGAAGCATCTAGAGGAAAAGGAGACAAATCCTAGAGAAGGTTCCAGAGTGTTTGGGGAGAACATGCTGTGTCCACTCCTCTACTCTGCTTCCCCTCATTGCCCCCCACCATCACCACCACTGGGGGAAACGCAGGAGCAGGTGTAGATGGGTAAAGCCTCCTCTCAAGTCTCCAGGGCACACCTTGCTTAAGAGAGGGGGTGCAGAGCCTGGCCCCCCTCCCCCACCACCACCACTGGGGAAAACCTCCTCTCAAGTCTCCAGTGCACACCTTGCTCAAGAGGGTGGGCGCAGAGGCTGGTCTTCTCCAGAAGACGTGGACCCTTGGCTCCTGCCTGGCCAGGTGGCCATCCATGCCTGGGGCCAGTGCCTGGCCGCTCACCAGACCTCCCTGGCGCCCCTCTCTCTCTCCTCCCTCCAGCTGGGCTGAATCCCAGGAGGAGGGCCCACAGCCACCCACACTTATCAGCATTAGGGGTGACATGCAAATCCTAAATCCACCAAAATGGGAGAGAAAAGGTGGGAAATGTTTCAACCAAGACATTGCTCAGGACTGGCTCTCCTGGGGCTGGTCATCTCCTGAAGGCACCCCCAGGTCAGGGCAGGCTTCCCTCGCCCTCCGCTGCTGCCCAGGCCCCAGGTCTGAGGCCCCAGAGAGAAGGCAAGGCCCTGGGTGGCGGCGGTCCCAAGCGAGCCCGGCGCCTCCTCAAGGCTCATAGCGGGGCCTGTGTGGAAAAGCAAACAGGCCGGCCGGAGATGCGCCCTTTGGACCTTTTGCAACTCTGGGCGCTCTTGCAGCCGGGCTTCTATAAAAGGGACTCGGGCGCGGGCGGTGCATTCCCTCCGGGCCTGCAGGGCGAGCTCCTGCCAGGTGCCGGTCCCCAGGATTCACCAACCCGAGGACGCGAGGCCGAAGCCAGCCCGCCGCTAAGCCGCTTGGCCATGGGCCCGCCGAGGCCCGCGCTGCGGCCGCCGCTGGCGCTGCTGCTGCTGCTGCTACTGGCCGCGGGCGCCGGGGCGCGTGAGTGCGGCGGGCGGGCGGGCAAGCGGGCGGGCTGCGGGCGGGCACGGACCGGCCGAGCTCACAGGGAGGGCAGCGGCCACAGGGCCCCCTGGGTCCGGGGACGAGGGCTGGACGGGCTGGCGGCTCGTCCGGACCCGGGGTGAGGGGCCGCGCGTGGGCTGAGCACAACCTGCCTCCATCCCGAGAAAGGAGCCCCGTGCAGCGGTCCGCACCGTCGGCCCCAACGCCCGCGGGAAGTCCTGGGAAGACTCAGTTTGCTGTCTCCTTTTCTTTCAGAAGACGAAGTGCTGGAAAACGTCAGCCCAGGCTGTTCAAGTAAGACCTTTCCTCACCTGGCGGGGTGTCGCCCAGACCCATCCTTCTGTGCCGGGTTCCCTAGGGGCCCCTGGTCTCCCAGGGTTGGGATGGCGCATGGGTTGCAGTGCTCTGACCCCAGGAAGCACGTTCTTTGAGCTCTGCACCCTTCGAAGGGCTCTTAGCTCGCTTCTTCTACCTGCCCTTCTTTCTGTCCCCGAATCTCAGCCAGGGGGGAGATAGGGATGGGACTGTCAACTCTGTTTGCCTGTGGACACTTAGCTGAGACATCGCTGTCCTGTTTATCGGTGACTAATCATTGATTCAAAGCATGTGAGGGTGAGGAAATGCTGACTTTAACCTTTGTGCAGAAATGCAGACCTCCACCCCCTTCCTATTTACTTGACCACCCAGGGTCAAAAGAGCTGACCTTGCCTGTTTAAACCCTATGTTCCCTCCTGAGCCGCCAGGCCGGCTTCTGGTGAGGCAGCATCGCCATCTCGTGGGCACCTGACATCACTGCATCTGGGTCACTGCTATATAACCCCGACTTTCTTTAGCCCAAATGGTTCAGAAAATTCCTCTTAAGCATAGTGGAAACTCCAGAAATTCTTTCTTGGGGGTTTCTTGAAGTTATCCACATACCACCAATGTTTAATGAACTTTTTATTTGGTAGTATCAAAAGTGAGTCAGAATTGGTTTTTTCTGGTTTTTGTTTTGTTTTGTTTTTATGAGACAGAGTCTCGCTATGTTGCCCTTGGTGGACTGCCATGGCGTCACAGTTCACAGCAACCTCAAACTTTTAGGCTTTAAGTGATTATCTTGCCTCAGCTTCCCAAGTAGCTGGGACTACAGGCACCCAGCACAACACCCAGCTATTTTTTTGTTGTAGTTGTGATTGTTTAGCCGGCCTGCGCTGGGGTCTAACCCACCAGCCTCAGTGCACGTGGCCTGTGCCATAACAACTGTGCTATGAGCACTGAGCCCAGAATTGGTGTTTTCAAGCTGAAAAACCATTAGACAGCAGTAATTATTTGCTTAATGTAGGCAACTCTTAATTTACCAGAGGGTTGTCTTCTGTAGATTTTGTGAGCCCCATTACTTGACACTCAAAACTCCCCTTCCTGTACCTCAGATGATATAGTCAAGGATTGCTGGTTAATTTAAGCATTAGCCTTGGCAAAACCATAATGAAGTTAAATCTATAAAGAAAAATTAAGTATAATACAAAGTCAATGAAAACTAATTTCAGTTTAATTATCGTTTTTAATGATGTGTGCCACTGTCCCTCTCTGCCCAGAATGGACTGTCCTTGGGGGAGTTGTGTCTGCCATGTGGCTGATTTACTTCTCCTATTTTAGAAGATGCAACTCGATTCAAGCACTTCCGGAAGTACGTGTACAACTATGAGGCTGAGAGTTCCAGTGGAGTCCCCGGGACCGCCGATTCAAGAAGCGCCACCAAGATCAACTGCAAGGTGTGGAGAAGGGGGGCCGGAGGAACCAGGAGCCCACACTTTTCCCCCAGCCCTGTTCCCCCAGGTGCCTAGCACCCCACTTTCTCGGAGATGGTGTGCTGAGCAAACCCAGCACATGCCAGGGCTCAAAGTCTAGTCTCAAAGTGCTAGAACTGTCCTGGGTTTCTAAGTCAGCTGCATTGCTGAGAAGTTGTCTGCCATTTTGATTTTCCCCTTGGCTTCCAAGATGCAGTTGGCACGTCGGATGTGGATTATCAGCAGTGTAGGCCTGCTGATAGTTAGAGCTATCAATTTGGGCATGAGCAAAGGCCAGAGGGTGAGCTAAACTCAGGAAAGACTATGGAATACAGTTTTTATAATCCAAATCAAACAGAATCTGTTGCTAAAAACAAAGAAAAAAATGTAAGTATGCAATTTCTTCTAAAATAAAACTTTCCTTATTATTGGTCAGCTGGACGTGTCTGGGACAGATCTGAGGGTTATTATTGGGGTTTGAGTGAGGAAGGGCAGGAAGTCAGGCCAAGAAGCTGCCCTCTTCTTTGCAGAGCTCTGTAGCTCTTGTCCGTGATGTCAAATAATGCCGGTAGTAGGCATCAACCACATATGGCTGTTTAAATTGAATGAAATTAAAAATTCAGATTCTTCATCATATTCACCACATTTCAAGTGCAAGATGACTAACGGTTAGACAATTAAAATGTAGAACATTTCCACTGTGGCAGACATTTCTTTGAATAGTGCAGGATAACAACTAGGGATCTGTTTGAACTCTATATCTGAACCTCTATGATAGGCCCTGATAGATACAAGCTGGGCTTTTCGGTGACATTAAGGAAACATTCGCTGTTGAAACTGATGGTAGCCTCTCCTGCCTCCTATTTTTCTTCTTGACTCAGTCCTCCTCTGTGTCCTCTAGCCAATCACACCTCCTTGTAAATAATATAAGTTTAGAACAACCAATGGAGCTGTCTTCCTTCCCATGTATAGGGGCAAAGCTAAGAAACTTGTTTTCTCCCAGGAGGGAGAAAGGGCTGCTAAGTCTAGGTTGATGCATAGAGAATCCATGAGGCATGTCTAGAAGACAGGTGCTTTAGGGAGGCAGATGGTTGTGTTCCCCTTGCTGTCTTGATTAGAGATTAAGCCCTGGGCTGTGTGGGAGATACCTCCCATTCCTGGTGCAGAATCTCAGTGTGCTGCTACCCTCAGGTTGAGCTGGAGGTTCCACAACTCTGTAGCTTCATCATGAAGACCAGCCAGTGCACCCTGAAGGAGGTATATGGCTTCAACCCTGAAGGCAAGGCCTTGCTGAAGAAGACCAAGAACTCCGAGGACTTTGCTGCTGCCATGTCCAAGTAAGGCGTGGGCTTGTGTCTATCTACTGCTGAGCTCTGTGCATCCCGGGATGTGTTGTCCATGAGTGCATATATGTCTGTGTGTCCATCAAGGTACAAGTCTGTGTGTTTGTATTAGGCATATAGAATGGTAGAACCTCCATAGCTGACCATCTCCCTACACTGATCACCTCCTTAGCTTGACCTGATTTTCGTAGAGCAGACATGCGCCACATGTACTCAATGGAAGTTCCTTATGTTGACCACCTTCAAATGTTGGCCAGTTTGTTACAGTCCCTCGGGTGGTCAACTTACAGGGGTTCTACTGCTGTTGTATTCTGTACTTACCGTGGCTGAATTTTCACAAACATCAGAAAGGGAAGCATCATTTACCTTCTCCTATTTAGGTCCCCTTAATTATCATTTAAATGTGTTTCTGAAAGGTCTCATGCTTTAAACTTCTTGAGACAATAAAGGTGAGATGGTTTGTTTAAGCAAAGAATTCTTATTTAAAGAATTAAACGTGACTGCTGTCTGCTGGTCCTCCAGGTGGGTCCCAGTAGCACTGGTTGGTGTGCAGGGTCTGTTCAGAACAGAGCAGGCAAGAACCAAGGCCTCCTAGGTTCCCCTGCCCAGAGCTGGCATTCAGCCCCTGTGCGCTGATTAGCTGCTGCTGTTGTTTGCAGCCCACATCTCATCTAACTGATCAGTGCTGTGTTGCGCCAGTGGTTAAATATTTTCAATATCATCCCTGCCTCATCCCCGGTCATAGCTTGTAGGGCTCCAGGCATGTGTAAATACAGGTAGTCAAGGAATTGCTAATGTGCTAATGTGGTAGCATCAGGAAACGCCATCCCTGCCTATTCTAAATGTTACACTCAGATGTCAGTCTTTTCTCTACAAAACAGGCTTCTGTGTTTCTTTCTTTCATCAATGTAGCTTATTTTCTCTGGGACTTAGATGCCCATGAGGGAGAGGGATGTGTGGCAGGAGAGAGGACTTTCTGGTCCTTGCTCTTCTCTAAACACAAAAGAGATTCCTATTCTTGCCCAGGGGGGCTTTCCAGGCCTGCATCTCCATATCTGGAAGTTTCTCTTTTTTTAATTAGAATGTAATAATTGTACATGTTTATGGGGTACATAGCAATATTTCCATACATGTAATATATAGTGATTAGATTGGGGTGATTAGCACACCCTTCATCCTGAACACAGGTCATTTCCCCGTATTGAGGACTTTCAGAAAGGATGTAGGTTGTGGGAGATGAGCCTGATGTCCTCTTACTTCCTCTGAGTTGACTAGAGCAACAGCAGCCAGGTCCTTGGAAGCCTACAGTGTCCCCAGAGGCAAGTCCCTAAGACCAAGGTAGACATAGGCTTCAGCCAGGGCCTGACACCCTGCGAGAGAGTGAATGTCCACCCAGTGAATGAAAAGAAGCTCAAATTCACTAGTAGTCAGGAAAGGCGAACTAAGGTAACAATAAGATACTTGTTGTCTTATGCTCATCTACAGGGCCTGTTGTTAGCAGGCCAGTGAGCAAAAGCGTGTGGTCACACGCTGCCGATGGAAACAAAAAGCATTACGCAATGTATGTTTCAATGAAAAATATTTATGCTCTTTGACAATGCAATTTCAGTCTCTGGAACTCCTTATGTCATGAAAATAAAACAGTAAAATGTAATGACAGATGCATACAGATGTTTATTTCAGTATTGTTTATGAGGCAAACATTTTTAAAAATTCCAGAAACAAAGTAGGTGAATACTATCCAATCGGGCAACGTCTGAATAAATTATATATGGCTATACAGCGGAATGTTATGCAGCTTTTTATGAAGAATTGGTCAGAGCTGGACTCAGAAGGATTTTTCTGAAGTATAATTAAGTGAGAAAAATAACACAAAGAAAAGTATGCGTACTGCCGTGCCATTGGTCTCTGTTTTCACCCACCCATGTTTCTATAAGAGTGAAGAGAAACAAATGGAGCTCCCACCAAGGTGTCCACGTGGGGAGAAGGGGACAGAGACAGGCGTGGGTGGAGGGTAAGCGAGGTCGGATGAGCCACGTGAAAAAGGGAGAGAAATAAAAGAATGCCAGAAATGTATGTGTATGTCCCCAAAACGTCCATAATGGTTTAGAAATGTCTGTCTGTGTAGATACATTTATAAAGAGATCATATGAAAACAAGGACGGCTGGGTAAGAAGGAGGCTGCCGGGCCACCCAGCTTACTCCCCACAGGCTCACAGGGGATAAAGGACATCTCTGTGACCACACTCCACTCTCCCTGTGACAGGTATGAGCTCAGGCTGGTCGTTCCGGAAGGGAAGCAAGTTTTCCTTTACCCAGAGGAAGATGAACCTAAGCACATCCTGAACATCAAGAGGGGCATCATTTCTGCCCTCCTGATTCCCCCGGAGACAGAAGAGGACAACCAAGTGGTGTTTCTGGTGAGAATTTAGAAAACAGATACCAGCAGCCCTTTAAAGGTATCATCCACATCAGGGACCAGTCTGGCTACACTTCCAGATTACACTTCCAGATTACTACCTTCCCAGATTACAGAAAGCAGGTTGTTGAGCTAGCTGGAGGCTGGCCACCCAGGAAACCCTGTAATGGTGTGAAAAGCTGATGCCTAAGGCTCGTCCTCGCCCCTGGGCTCTGTGACAGGCATCCTGAGCAGGCCGACCTGGTCGGGTCTAATTTTAAAGCTGTGACTGGGGAGTCCTGACCACCACCCTCTGCTTTTGCATGACTTTGTTCTGTTTCCACCCTAGATAATGCAGGGCACCAGTGTGTGCTTAAATACCAAACATAATGGGATATGCTGTCAGTCTCTTCTAGGAGTTTCAGGCTTCAGTCAGAGAGAGAATTCAACTTCCTTCAGTCCCATGAACACTGCTGTGTTCTTACGGCGTTCTGATTTCTACCCTACACTCTATCTGGAGACTGCAGAGAGGGGCCCCACAGAGGCCTTTCCACAGTACCACTCTTAACGGGTTTTCTCTCCCCCAACTTAGGCTGGCCAAGCACCAGCAACCCCAGGCTCTGCCCAGCAGGAAAGCAGGTTCCCCCCCCCCCAAATCTACACTCCTGCCTTTTCTCCCAGGCTCCTCCCCCGCCTCCCATCTAGGACAGAAGGATGTGTTCCCATGTTCAATGTCCGGGTTGTACCTTCTGCTCCCACAGGACACCGTGTATGGGAACTGTTCCACTCAACTTACTGTCAAGACAAGGAAGGGAAACGTGGCAACTGAAATTACCACGGACAGAAACCTGCAGCAGTGTGACCGCTTCAAGCCCATCACGACCGGAGTCAGCCCACTCGCGCTCATCAAAGGCCTGGTGAGTCCCAGAGCAGCGTGTTGTACACACCAGGCAGCATGCTCCTCTTTACTACAAACCTGGAATGTTCTAACTAGTAGGGACATCTGAGATGAGCCTTCCCAGATTACAGGCGGGACACTGACCAGATATGAGCAGGACTGCCCAGGCCTCATGGCCTGTGATTTACTGAGCCAGGACTAGAAAGGTTCCTGACTCTCAGCCCAGAGCTCTGTCCTTCCTGCCATCCTGTCACTGGCACCAAACTGTCTGCCATCACTCGAGAGTAATATCTGTCCATCCCTGAGAAGCATCTGGGGCTGGACATAAGGCAGTGAAGCCACCTATGTTCCTTCCCATGCAAGGGCTAGTTGGCCCAGCCCCACTCCTCTGGCCTCTAAAGATGTCCCAAGACCTGTGTTCTCCTCTCATCTCCCTCATTCCATGAAGTGACATGACTAAGACTGTCCCAGCTTCCTTTCCTTCCACCCCTAGAATCACCCTGACTAAAGCCTGGTCGCTCAACCTCCTGCCCAGCCTGCCCCCCCCCCATTCAGACCTGCCATTCACTGGGGGTCACAGAGCACAGTGTTACCTGAGTTGGCTCAATGCTGGTGACAGCTTTAGTGGCAAGAGACACAGGTTGTCTCAGTAAACATGAAGAACTTGAAGAATCAGTGCCATGACTGGTTTTCCTGGTCATTGTCCTTCGGGCTAAAAACAGGGAGTCTGATGACAGCAAAGCTCACAGTCAGAGAAGGGTGACACGCTGGCTTAGCTGTCTTTACTGGGCCCCTGCGGTATCCTCAGCCCCACCCTGGGCAGCACTATGGGACGAATAGTGGCGGATAGACCATGGAACCTCTAGTCTGATGCAGGAGTAAGGTTCATGTGCATGCCAGGGAGGGGCAGTACATGGAGTACCCACTAAGGGGATAAACTCAGCAGTGCAGACAGGCTCTCCTCGGCCTGACCAGGAAGGAGAAAGTATGACTCATGTAGCTCACTGGGCGAAGTCCCATGGAAGATGAAGACCATGAACCTGAGAGATACGAAGGACATGTCAATGGAAGAGAGATGTAAGGATGGGCTTCTAGGTGAAGAAAACAGACCTAGCGGTCACATGAGAGGTGTGCTATGGTGGGACAGGTGTGTGCAAGAAAAAAATACAGACTGTGTCCACTGAGTGGAATAGAAGGGTCTGTACTTGACTTGGCTTTGGCTATTCCCTTGTCTAAATGCCCAGCGCCTAGTTGTCTATATCATTTTTCTGAGCTTACCTAATAGTACAGGATGCCGGCTCCTGTCTACCTGGAGGGTAAATGCCTATGACAGAAAATACATCCACTGATCAAAAGCTTTTCCCTGATCTCGCTCACAGACCCGCCCCCTGTCAACTCTGATCAGCAGCAGCCAGGCCTGCCAGTACACGCTGGACTCCAGGCGGAAGCACGTGTCGGAAGCCGTCTGCAAGGAGCAGCACCTGTTCCTGCCATTCTCCTACAAGTAGGTCGACACAGCACTCCCAAGGTGTCAGTCCAGGGGTCAGTGTGGACTGAATGCCCCTGAAATGCCCAGTTCCAGGCAAGCCTGTGCCTGTCTCTCCCCCTTTGCAAGCTAATGGGCAGTTTGAGAGAAGAGTCCTAGACTCACTAAGCCATTCAACCAGCAAAAGATATCTTAGATCCAGACTGTGCAGGCTGTAGGTCTGGACAACTGGGGGTCACTGCAGCATGACCTGGTTAGAAAAGGTCATGTGATGGCACGTAAAGCTCAGTGGGTAGGGCACTGGCCACATACACTGATGTTGGTGGCTTCGAACCCGGCCCAGGCCAGCTAAAAACAACAATCACAGCTGCAACAACAACAACAAATAGCCAGGTGTTGTGGTGGGTGCCCATACTTCCAGCTACTTGGGAGGCTGAGCCAAGAGAATCGCTTCAGCCCAAGAGTTTGAGGTTGCTATGAGCTGTGATGCCATGGCACTCTACCAAGGGCAACATAATGAGACTATCTCAAAAAAAAGGCTTTGTGGAGGATGGGGGGGTTTTCATGGAAACCAGTAGATCCAAATCCACTTTGGAAACTGACAACCAGCTATAATTGATTAACTGCTATATTCTTGGCAGTATGCCATGGAAGATACAGAAGAACTTCGAGGAACAGTGTTAGTCCCCCACCCAGACAGTAGAGAGTGTCAGGTGTATGTCAGGACAACATGAGAGTGTCAAGTGTATGTGTCCTTCTGATGGAAGGACAACTAATGACCAGAAGGGGATGAGTGCCATGCATTAAGAGGCTGAGGATGGCTGTATTTGGCCAGCCTTGGAAAGGTGGGTTGGATTTGGGTAAAAGCAGAGATCAAACATGAAAAGATTAGTATTTTCTGGGGAGCTGGCCATGGCACGACATGCTTCCTTCGTTCCCAGGAATAAGTATGGGATGATCGCACACATAACACAGACCCTGAAACTTGAAGACACTCCGAAGATCAACAGCCGCTTCTTTGGTGAAGGTAAGACTTAGTATCCTCATAGTTGCCAGGAAATCTCCTCCAGATGTGACAGTAACAGTTGAGCTCCTTGCTGGGCTCTAGTCAATGTCTTCTGACTATGAAGGAAGGGGGTTGGTGTTCTGCAGTGTCCAGTGGGGAAGCATTTCTTCCCCAATGTCAAGTTGCAATGGAGTAAAGGGAAGGAAGAAATTTCCACAGCTATTGTACATAGAAGACTGGAATCCTAAGTTTCACTTTGGTAAAACTGACATCACACAGCCTAGGCTAAGTCCTGGGGTTGGCCTGGATGAGCTGGAGTGGGTGGGACAGGGCCGCCAGGGTTAGGCCAGTAGTAATCTCAGGCATCAGTCTTCAGAGGCAAAAGGGGCTTAGTCCAAACCTGACCCAGCATTGTTTCGAATCTAAACCTGGCAGCACTCTGTCTTGTGCATTACCTCATTATCCTTTCCTTCCTAACAGCCTTTGGTAGAGACATGCACTTCTGTACCCATTCTACAGAAGGGAAAGTGAGGCATAGAGAAGCTTAGACTTGATGTGTCCAAGGTCACAGAATATTAGAGGTGGGGTGAATGAGCACCTATATCTAACCTAAAGCAGGACTCTTTCTGTCACACCACACTTCCAGGCTGACTTATACTCCCTCCCTGGTGTAGGTCAGGGGATGCAGAAGGGCCTTCCATCCCTGCAAGCTATTATAGACCAACTAAGAAATGACAGAGTGAGGAGAGAGTGAAAACAATTACATTAACCATCCAGCACAAAGCCAGATACCTAATAGACATTGGGCATAGGATGGTTCTCTTGTCTTTTCCCCTATGCTGACACCTTCCTCATTTCCAGCTTCCGGTAGGCAAAGATATAGCTGAGATGAAGAAGGGAGCGAGAATTCCTTTGACACTTTGCTTCTTCCAGGTGCCATGAAGGTCGGTCTTGCCTTTGAGAGCACCAAGTCCACATCTCTGCCAAAGCAGGCTGAGGCTGTCTTGAAGACCTTCCAGGAACTGAAAAGACTGTCTGCCTCTGAGCAGAATGCCCAGAGAGCTAACCTCTTCAATAAACTGGTTACTGAGCTGAGAGGCCTCAGCAGTGAGGCTATCACATCCCTCCTGCCACAGCTGATCGAGGTGTCCAGGTATTGAGTGGTTGCAGTTCAGTTTGTCATACAACTTATGGTAAATGGCCAAACAGAGAATCTCATGGACCATTTAAACATGGATTTAAACATGAATCCAGTTAATATTTGGTGGACAGACAAATGTCCTCTAGGTGCTTAGAATTCCATGGGCAACACATTACACACACACAGACACAGAGATGTATACAAGGCAAACATGTGTGTGTGTGTGAAAATAGGAGGGAAAACTAATTCCTAGTTCTATTTTGGAAAATTTTAGGAGAAAGAAGTCTGTGCCCCACCCCCTAGAAGCTTATAGATGAGTGAAAAGAAAAGTCAGGCCAGGACAGTAATATGATTTCTCTACGTTTCAATGCACTGGTTCTAAGTACTGTGAAGGCCAGAAAAGGGACGGAGGCCAGGAAAGAGACTTGTACCAGTGTTGGCTGGGCATGTTCTGTGTCCTGACCAAAGGACATTAATAACAGTCCTCTTTTAGCGACGGTCATCCAGGGGTCTTCCTTCAGACTTTGCTCAGTAGTGCTTCCCCAGTGGGCGATACTCCAAGAGACAGCATCATGGCTCTGAGTTGGATTCCGAAAGATGGTTAGGCTAGGGTAGTGCAGAAGAACACTGTGGGCAAAGGATATTTGACCTGTCTTGAAGGTGGTCTGAGTAATTTCCTTCACACTTCTCTTCTCAGCCCCATCACTTTGCAAGCCTTGGTTCAGTGTGGACAGCCCCAGTGTTACACTCACATCCTCCAGTGGCTCAAACGGACGCATGCCAACCCCCTCCTGATAGATGCTGTAACCTACCTGGTGGCCCTCATCCCAGAGCCCTCAGCACAGAGGCTGCGGGAGATCTTCATCATGGCCAAGGAGCAGCGGAGCCGGGCCTCTCTATATGCACTGAGCCACGTGGTCAAGAGGTGAGATTTCATTCTGTGTTTCTCCTAAGAGCAGAGGAAAACCTCACATCCCTTTATTAAATTGTACCCCTCTGTCTACCTTCAAACTCTGCTGCTTGCTCTTTTGTTTTTTCTGATCATTTCAAGAATAAGAAATCACCAAACACTCGTTTGGATTTTAAGATAAACCTAACAGTGTTACCTAAGTCCTGATTCTCTTATTCTGTAGCTATCATGAGACACACCCCACAGAGACTCAGGACCTGCTGGACATTGCTGATTATCTTTTGGAACAGATTCAGAATGACTGCACTGGGGATGAAGATTACACCAATTTGATTCTGCGGGTAATTTCAGTCTTTTGTGTAACATACATCATTTCAGAAAAACTTTTCCTGGATACCCTTTAACTCCTCTCTCCTTCTGTCCCCTTTTGGGTTCTTGTTTCTTTTCCTCAATACAGGTCATTGGAAATATGGGCCAGACCATGGATCGGCTAGCTCCAACACTCAAGTCTTCAGTCCTGAAATGCATCCAAAGTACAAAGCCATCAGTGCTGATTCAGAAAGCTGCCATCCAGGCCCTACGGAAAATGGAACTTAAAGATGAGGTAAAATCCACAGGGGAGGTCTGAAAGTGAGAGCTTATTCAGATTAACAAGCATCTGGAAAGTACCAGGGGAATGAGATCCTAAATTTCATCATTCTACAGACTTTTATCTACTTTTTCCCAATTGCAAATTCCAACAAGCCTATCAACTTGACTGCCTAGCAGTATGCAAATGTGAGAGATATATTTGAACTTGTTGCTAAGCCAATGTGCAGAAGATGAGATTTGCATTGTATGTCATCCTCCTATTCATTGACCATCACACTCATCTTGGGAAAACATGCTTAACTTTCCCCCCATAATCCAAGGCTGGGACAGTCAATGTGGCCCCATTTAGGTGCCAATAATGGACAGAACTTAGGAAACTACCTTATTGATTAGCCCTAAACTCTCACTGTTCCGTGCCATCTCTATCCTCACATCAAAATAATTTATGTTAAAACAACTATATTTTCACTTAGAGGAAGATATGCCAAACAAGTCATAACCTGGCCATAACTTCTGTATTTTAATACAATTGAATTCCAGATATATTCAATAGACATCTTCTGGAAGCCCTTCCTTGATAGTGCTCTATGGAAAACTGGTGAAAAGATTCAATACCAGCATTTGAAGAGTTACTAGAGAGAACTTCAAGTTCTCCAGGCCATTCTGTACACTAGAGAGAAACTGGACTTGTGCTTAGGAAAGATTAGCAGACGAGCAAATCAGGCCAGCATCTACTAGGTATGTGCTGTCTCCTAACCAAAAGACAAAGATAACCGTCTCCTCTTTTGACTATAGGAGCAGGGGGTCCTTCTTCAGACTTTCCTCGATGGCACTTCTCCAGGAGATAAGCGACTGGCTGCCTATCTCATGCTGATGAGGACTCCTTCCCAGTCAGACATCAATAAAATCACCCAGCTTCTACCCCAGGAACAGGATGAGCAAGTGAAGAACTTTGTGGCTTCCCACATTGCCAACATCTTGAACTCAGAGGAATTGTACATCCAAGAGTAAGTAACAGTCATTTCCCCCCATCTGCCACTCTGGGCCCTGGGCTGGAATTACAAGCATGGATTCTGGTACAGCCACTGCCTGCCCTTTACAGAGTGTGCTTTCTTCTGGAACAAACACTTGTGCAAATGTGCTGGGGATGCTGAGCCAAAGTCATGGGGCAAATGAAACCCAAATGTTTGGTACCAAATGGAAATCCATATTTACTTGGGGTACAAGAGACCAAGGGGAAGTAACA
This sequence comes from Galagoides demidoff, assembly GCA_963574575.1. NCBI lineage: Eukaryota > Metazoa > Chordata > Mammalia > Primates > Galagidae > Galagoides > Galagoides demidoff. The sequence continues at coordinate 35,085 of CAUYQV010055572.1, forward strand.
TGGTGTGTCAGCTCAAAATTTACTTCTTTTTATCTAGTCTGAAAACGTTAGTGAAAGAAGCTCTGAAAGAATCTCAACTTCCAACTATCATGGACTTCAGAAGATTTTCCCGAAACTATCAGCTTTCCAAGTCTGTCTCTCTTCCATCACTTGATTCAGCCTCAGTCAAAATCGAAGGGAATGTTATATTTGATCCAAATAATTACCTTCCTAAAGAAAGCATGCTGAAAACCACGCTCACTGTCTTTGGATTTGCATCAGCTGACCTCTTTGAGGTATGTGTGAAGAACTTCAAGTTCTCCGGGCCATTCTGTACACCATAAATAGAGAGTCCAGGGGGCGTGAACCCGTCTGGGAGAACAAGACTCAGCAGGCCATTCTGACCATCACTTGGAAGCCTTCTCATTTCCCTTCCTCGCCACCTTCCTCTCTCCCCACTAGGTGTCGCCTGAAGCATGACTTCTTAGTATTAATGGGAAGGCAGCTGTCTCAGAGAACCCCCAATCCAAGGAAATGTATAAGCTGCCTAGTCAGCTCTGGTTCAAACCCCAAATCTACTCCAACAGTGAATCCGTGCTTTAATTGTTTTGTCCTGAAACTTCATTGCCCCTTCTAGAAAAAAAATCAAATAATGAGTTCAAGACTCCAATGAGATTCTAATAAGACAACTTCTAATAAGACAAGCTCAGCTCCTGCCCTGTAATTCTAGTCAAATACTTTTTTAGTGAAATAGACATAAAGAAGAGAAAAGAGGCTGACAAACAACAACGAAGCCTGATGGTGTTGTCTTGCCTCATTTTCTTTCTCAGATTGGCTTGGAGGGAAAAGGCTTTGAACCAACACTGGAAGCTCTTTTTGGGAAGCAAGGGTTTTTCCCAGACAGTGCCAACAAAGCTTTGTACTGGGTTAATGGCCAAGTTCCAGATCACGTCTCCAAGGTCTTGATGGACCACTTTGGCTACACCAAGGATGATAAACGTGAGCAGGTATGTATTTGTTAAGTATCCTCTCAAGGAAAGATTTGGGTCTCAATGCAAAAACATTCTGTTCTAAGCCTGGACGTCATCAAGGTACTATCACACTGAAGCAATGACTATGGTTGTGATTAGCCAGGCCTATGAGGTCAGTCAGTGTAAGTCAGTATTCTCTGCAGTTTAGGGCCTCCTGAAAATTCAGTGTGCTCCAGAACCAGACTCACCGAAGTCTGTCTAGCATAATGATTCAGGGTGTGGACCTGGGCCATGGATTAGAATTGAAGCTGTCCACACCTGCACAATTTGCTGGAAAGTTATGTGTATTTGTTTTTGTATCTGAGAGCACTAGTAACAGTCCAAACCTCATGAGGTTATTTAAATCTTAAATGAAATGAAGTCTCTAAAATGCGAAGCACAGTGCCTGACACTGGTATTGATTGTTCAAATAAGCAGGCGCTATTATAAGTTTTAAATTAATACTTTCACTATCGTGAAATGCTTTCTTCGACTCACTCGCACTTCAGCGAAGGGGACCGAAAATCCATGTGGAAGCTCCAACGAGCCCCCACTGAAGGAGTGAGACAGGTTGTACGATCTGGAGCTTCCTGTTCTCCACTGCTTTTGCTACTGAAAGTGTGGTCTGGAGGTTAAAACTACATGAAATCTCCTTAGAAATGCACATTCTCAGGGCCCATCAGGAGCTACGGAACCAGAACCTGCATTTTAACAAACCCCTAGGTGACGTGTCTGTGCATTCAAGTTAGAGAAGCAGGGCAGTAATGGACTCCCAGGTGCATCCTGGTGGCCTGCCCTGACCTGGCTGAGGGTCTTTAATCTGCTTTGGGTCTCTCAATCTCTATTTTCTTTCTCAACACCTGGGTAGCAGTCTATGGAATTCTCCTTATTGTAAGAAAAACTTGTCTAGGATAGAGAGATTTTTAGGGTTTTGGCCAATTTATTCAGCAGCTACCTTTTCTCAAGAAACCTCAAGTACTCTCCTCTAGTCAGCAGAGAAGGGGCCACACTGGGGAGGAGAAGGGGGCTGAGGGTCTTCCAGTGTTGAGGAGTCCCAATGATCTTGGTGTCCTCAAGAGCAGAGATCACCCACTTGTTATTTTCAAGTTAAGATTAGCTTTGGGAACACCACTATCCCTGATAAGACCTCGGTTGTCTCCATCTCTGTGTAGAGGAATTAGCCTGGATTTTAGTGTCCCCCCGCCCCAAATGTCCTCACCAGGAGAGTTTGTGTCCAGGCTGCAGGAGACGGGCCCACATCAGGAATCTAACAGTGCTGGATACACCTGACATCTCACCAAGCTGTTTTATTACTAAATCCCAGGACATGGTAAATGGAATTATGCTCAATGTGGAGAAGCTGATTAAAGATCTAAAATCTAAAGGCGTCCCAGAAGCCAGAGCCTACCTCCGCATCTTGGGAGAGGAGCTTGGCTTCGTCAGGCTGCGTGACCTACAGTACCTGGGAGGGCTGCTGCTGACCAGCGCTCGCACCCTGCAGGGGATCCCTCAGATGGTGAGTGAACCAGGACCCACCACAGGGTCTGTGAGATTGTGCTCTTTTTACATATCCCAGACTCCCTTAAGATCCCAGCCATACAAACCAGAGAAGGTGCTTGTACTTCCTTTGACAGACAGCTTTGCCTTGAACTGCAATGATCTTGGATTACAAAGAACTGGTATCATCTGAAAATTAAGGTATTTAAGGCTGCACACAGTGGCTCATGCTTATAATTCTAGCCATCTAGGAAGCTGAAGCAGGAGAATTCCTTGAGCTCAGGAGTTCAAGACGAGCCTGAGCAAGAGTGAGACCCCGCCTCTACTAAAAATAGGAAAACTAGCCAGGCGTTGTGGCGGGCACCTGTAGTTCCAGTTACTTAGGAGGCTGAGGCTGGCAGGAGGATCACTTGAAGCCAGGAATTTAGGTTGCCATGAGCTTGACTGATTCCGTAGCACTCTACCCTGGGCAATAGAATGATACTCTATCTCAAAATTAATTAATTAATTAATTAAGCTATTTATAATGCTAGCGGTTTTTAAGGCAAATAATTTGTTCATTAGGAAAATCATGTTAAGTATACCCTCCTCTAACTTTGTCAAAGGTCCTCCTAATATTGAAATGTTACAACAGGAACACAGGACAGTGTTTGGCAAACTGTAATTCACCATTCAAATATTTGCTATAATTTTCATTAATTTATTAGTAAATTATAAAACATATCAACTTACATCTTACAATTTGATAAATGACAAAAAACAGACCTCAAGTTATTATGTTGAAGTAGTACTTTAAATATGCAAATTGATATGTACATCATCTCAGTAGGCCTTTGATTTCAAAAAATGGATTTTACCACAATATAACATACTTCAAGTATACCCTCATTTACATTCACACTCCTCCACTACACCAGAATTAAAGCATGTCAGATGCAACACTTAAAACTCATGAAGCTCTTGAGTTTCAGCAATATTCTTAAGTGCCTTCTGAGTCCCCAGTTGAAAATGATGTGATATTCTATCTATAACAATTTCTTATGTCCTAATTCTTTGAGAGCAGTAACCTTTAATCTTTAGCTTCTAAAACCTTCAGCTGGTCAAATGCTAGGGGTGTCCAACCTGCAGCTCATGGGCCACATGATGATTTTATGAGGAATTTTGTGGTGTCAGGTATCAAGGAAAGTATGCTCGGACCTTTTCTTTTTTTTTTTTTTTTGCTCATCAGTTTTCATTAGTATTTCTGTGTTTATTGTGCAGCCCAAGACAACTCTTTTTCTTCCTATGTGCAGCAGAAAAGAAAAAAGATTAGATACCCCTATAACTAGTCCGTTCATTCCTGGATAAAGAGAATTACCAGAGGTGGCATTTAACAAAGCCCATTTCAGTGAGTCTTGCTAAAAGTTGTTCTCCCTTCTTGAATCTGTAGATTGGTGAGGCCATAAACAAGGGTTCAAAGAATGACTTTTTTCTTCACTACATCTTCATGGACAATGCCTTTGAGCTCCCCACTGGAGTTGGATTACAGCTACAGATGTCTTCATCTGGAATCATCACTCCTGGAACCAAGGCTGGAGTGAAACTGGAAGTGGCCAATGTAAGGCTCTGTTTACCTTTTGATTTCTTAGATGATTCTTTTCCTCCGGGGGTGGGTTTCTTGTGCACATTTTTAAAATGTGTCTCTAGTTCAAGACAAAGTGCATCAACATTGTAATATGAAAAACTTAACAGCTGCACTTGGGGTATTATCACAGTAAGATGAGAGCTCAGCTTTCTCAATAAATGAATATTCCTGCCATTTTTAATCTAGTTGTGCTTAGAACTAACTCAGGTACTTCCTAGTCCTGGGTTTTGCAGTCTGGCTCTAGAAACCTGAGAACTTACTCTTCTTCCTTCAAACAAATCACAGTAATGTCTCCTGGGGTGTGAGTTATCCAGAGATGTCTGCCTGGTGATGGGAAAGGGTGGTTGATCTGACTCCCAGGGGCAGGGGTATTTAACGATCCTGAATAGGTTGTTTTCTGACTTACAGATGCAGGCAGAGCTGGTGGCAAAACCCTCTGTGTCTGTGGAGTTTGTAACACATATGGGCATGATCATTCCAGACTTTGCTAGAAGTGGGGTCCAAATGAACACCAACTTCTTCCATGAGTCAGGCCTGGAGGCTCGTGTTGCCCTCAAAGCTGGGCAGCTGAAGTTTATTGTTCCTTCTCCAAAGAGGCCAGTCAAGCTGTTCAGTGCCAGGTAATTCTTTCAGCCAGGTCTGCTGAGCTAGTTTGAAAGATAATTGAGGAGGATTTGGCTACACTAGGTTGTTGATTGAGATAATTCAGGCCCCAGGGAAAGAAGGAGAGAGAGGAGAAAAGAAAGGTTCCAGATTTACCTATTTTTATCCTAGTCCAGACTCACGAAATATTTACTCTTTCCTCTATGTTTCACATTTTACTAAATTGTCCTATATGTTTATGCTTTGGGATTAATTATGAACTACTGCTGAATTCATTGTTGTTAGGTTGTGATATCTTTTTGCCATCTGTTTGTTTGACTGTGAGTTTGAGAATGAAAGAACACTAGCTCTAGAGAAATCATCTTAGGGAAATGCCACAGGGTGAACTGATTTTTGCTCAACTGATGAAGTGTAAAACTCCTAACTAATCTCATGATTACTGATGCAGCCTCTTACTGAGAGTTCCATTTCTGATGATCTCCTGAACCACTGATTTACCTTATGATTTCCATATTTTGGACAGATATGTTCGTTCAAAAATAGTGTTTAATTATCTGTTATGTACCAAGAATGTTGAGTAAGACGTACAAGGTCCCTGACCTTCCAGAGTTTACAGTTTAGGGCAGCAGTTCTCAACCGTCACAGGGGTCACCTAAGACCATCCTGCATAACAGATATTTACATTATGATTCATAACAGTAGCAAAATTACAGTTATGAAGTAGCAACAAAAACAATTTTATGGTTGGGGGTCACCACAACATGAGGAACTGAATTAAAGGGTCATAGCATTAGGAAGGCTGAGAACCACTGGTTTAAAGGGAAGACACACAATTAAGCAAACAGTCACAATAATGGGCTAAGTTAGGGAAAGTAGAGTCCTGAGGTAGCCTGTGGTAGTCAGGGAAAGCTTTCTGAAGCAATTATCCCTGACCTGGTATCTGAGAGCTCTCTCAGAGTTATCCAGGCAAATGGTAAAGGAATGAGTATTCTGACAAAGAGAAAAGCATATGTGATGACCCAAAGGAAAAAGAATAGGAGTCAAGGAGCCGAAAGATGTTCAAATGGCCGGGTTCTCAGGGCACATAAGTGAGGAATAATGTGGAGGTTGATGGGGTCAGATGGTCCCCACCATGTAAACTACCTGCAGGAGTTTGGACTCTTTGAAAGCCAGGGAATTGCAAAGGGAGCAGAAATAAGATAAGGGTAGTGTTTTCGAAGAAATTTTCTGACACCAGAGTGGAGAGGGTGTGGGAAGAAGACATATCAGGAGACAGGTAGAATGGTTGGGAGTCTCGTATCTTCAAAATCAGGTGAGAGGAGATGAGGGCCTGCACAGAGGAGAGCCAGGCAGAGTGAGTGCTCTAGAACTTTCTGGAGGGGGAATCATGAGTGCCCAGGGGGTTGGCTGGACATGGGGACAAGGGAAAGGAAAGAGGGAAGATAAAGATTACAGAGGGAGACCTGCTGCTTTAAAGGAAGATGACAAGATCAGTTTGGGATGTGCTGTATTTGATGTCCTATGAAATAGCCAATTAGAACTATCTGGGAAATGCCCTGTGGGTACCAAGCCCAGTAAAGAGCTCGAGCTCAAAATATGAATTTGAGAATCATCATTATACAGAAGTTACTGAGGTCAAATAGAGAAATGAGGAAAAGCTAAACATGTAAAAGGAGAGGGGAGGGACAAGCAAAGAGAGAGAAGTCGTGCCCAGAGAGAAGCAGAAAGACCAAGGCCTTGAAGGGCCATCCATGCCAAGGAGCAGCCAGAGGGGTGAGTCACCCCGCAGGCATAAAGCTGCCATGGGGGCTTCAGCATGCCAGCACGTTTTAGTCTTGAGGCACCCAAAAAAGATGAAGAAATAATTCTGGGGGGAGGATAGAGATATTTCAAAGAAAACATCTTTTGAAGAAATCAGGACATGGTGAACTTTCTTGCACTTACTAACTTTTCAAGTACATACTTGAGAGAAGGGGACCATATACAGACGTAAGGGAGCAACTCTACTGAAGGCTGCTGGGAGGTCAAGGGAGATAAAGGATAAACATGCCCATTGGGTTTAGGAGCAAGAGGGATTGGTGGGGATGATGAAAGAATGTTTAGAAGATGATGGAGTGACGGTCAGATTGAAGTTCGGTGGGAAGAACCTGGAGACAAAGAGGAACTGTAAAGGTGACCACTGTCTTGATTGTGAAGGGATAAGAGCAAGAAAGGAACGACAGGAGTGTGTGTGTGTGTGTGTGTTCAAGTAAAGAGACTTGAGCTGGCTAGTGCTGGTGGGAGAAAGCAGGAGAGAGTAAGGGATTTTGGAGAAAGAGACAGAGTTCCTCTTACTCCGTATCACATAAGGGAGGAGGTAACCTACGTTCAGGCCCTGGTGATCAGTTATTTAAGATCTCTGCACCTCTGTGTCTTCTACAAGGTGAGATTCCCATGCCCACTGCTGTGGGGATTACAGGTAACCGATGCAAACCATTTAGTGCACTGTCTGAAGCCTATGCGTCACTGTGATCTTCGGTCATATTGATGTTCTTCCTGGGATTATTTATTTCTCAGCAAATCAAATAAACTGAGGTAGACATGGACTTAGGGGGGCCAGAGAGGAGGGTAAGGAGATGTTTGCACTGCAAGAATGTGTGATGTTCATTTTGGTTCATGGCTTGAAGATAACTCAGGTTTTTGCTTTCTTCACAGCAACACATTGCATTTGGTCTCTACCACCAAAACGGAAGCAATCCCACCTTTAATTGAGAACAGGCAGTCCTGGTCAGCTTGCAAGCCCTTCTTTACTGGCCTGAATTATTGCACCTCAGTCGCTTACTCCAATGCCAGCTCCACAGACTCTGCCTCCTACTATCCACTGACAGGGGACACCAGGTCAGAGACGCTCAGTACCTGGCCCGGCATCTGCTCACTTTCCACATTATGGCCCCCAGCAGGCACAGGAAGAATGCCCAGGGTTGTGGGCCCCTGCCACCAGCCTTAACGGCTGGCACCATCCTTTAAATTTAAAGCATGGTCCTCTGGCCAAAACCTTCTCCCCTCTTGCTCCCTTATGCCCTGCATGAGGAGATCACAGCTCAGACTCCATTTGTTCCTAATTCAGGATCCATGTTTCTAAGCCTCCAGAAACATAGACCCCATTGGTATGAGCTTCCTGGAGCCCCCCCATCATGCTGGATGCCTTCACTGTGTTTAGGGGGCTCCTGTCTTCAGCATCCCCCAGTTCCACTACTTGTTTTCAGCTTTGCTGGCATGACCAGCCGACTCCTGCTTGGCTTATACGAGAAACCTAGGAATTCTGGGCTCTTCCCAATCTTGGGCTCTTGGATTAAAGGGATCATAAAGGTTACCTTAGTTAGGGGCAAGAGACAATGTCAAAATGAGAACCGTATTTTTCTTGCACTTGAGGCTAAATTTGGGGGGGAACATTATCACCATCATTGGAGGCTCTAACATCACACACTGTCTGCACCCGAACATCCTTAGACTGGAGCTGGAGCTGAAACCCACAGGAGAGGTGGAGCAGTACTCTGTCAGCGCAACCTACGAGCTCCAGAGAGAGGACAGAGCCTTAGTGGACACCCTGAAGTTTGTGACTCAGACAGAAGGTGAGTATCAAAAGCACGTCTGCTCCACCTCTGCCCTTAGCCTCAGGCTCACAAGAGCACATTTAATATAACAAATTTAACAAATGTTGACTGAGCACCCAGTGAGTGGCAGGTTTGTTCTAAGAGTCAGGGCTAGGGTACTGAACAGTAAAGTCTTTGCCTTCATGGAGGTTATGGTAAACAACCAAGAAAGTCAATATTCTGAATGTCAGATCAATATTGGGGAGGAAAACAGGGCACAGACAGGCCTAGGAAGGGCTCAGGGTGGTAGGGAGGAACAAGGGAGGCAGGAAGTAGAATGAGAAGGGATGGTCTCCCCGATGAGTGAGCATAAAAAGAGAGCTGATACAGATTAAGAGGAATAGCCATGTGGAAAGAGTGTTGTGGGCAAGGGGCCAGCAGGTGCAAAGGCCCTAAGGCTGGCACATGGCTGCCATGTTTAAAGGAAAGGAAGGAAGCCCGTTTGGCTAAAAAAGTCTCCAAAAGCCAAACCAAGGAGGAAGGGGTTAGAAGATGAGGCCACATAGATACAGGGAGGTGAGGCTGGGTGGTCTTACAGACCATGATAAGAACTTAGAAGTTTTTCTCAGGTTAAATAAAAACCACTGGAAAGTTTTCATGACCGGAGTTGTATTTAAATTGAAAAAAGACTATAGGGGGACAAGCACAGAGAAACTGGAATGTGAATTACTGCAGCAATCCGGGCAAAAGACAGTGGCATCTTGGATGAGGATGGTGCAGAGGAGATATGGGGGCGGCAGGGGGGGGACTCTGGCCATATTTTGACAATCCAGCTGACAAGATTTCCTGACACAGTAGATGTTGAGTTCAAGAGGAAAAGGAGAATCAGGACAACTCTAATTTAGGAGCCTGAGCAACTAAAAAAATTAAAAAATGGAATTGCAGGAGCAGGTTTTAGGGAATGGGCAAATTTAGGAAGACTTTGTTTATGTAGGGATGCTATCAAAGAAATTCTGTAAGATGTAAAACAGCCTATGAATTGAAGGAAGCCTGAGAACCTACAAAGAAGAGGGGAGCCCAAGAAAAGGGAGCCCAGGGCAGGGGAGGCAAGGAAGCAGGACAAGTGTCTTGGATGGAAAGTAATACAGAGAAGTCCTGTCTGCCTTACTGTTGGCCAAACATGCCAAATGCTCCCCACTTCAAAGCTTTTACATTTCTTACCCAGAATACCTTCCTCCTAAACTTCAGCAAGGCTTAGCCCCTCTTCATTCTGATCTCTGCCTATATCTTCTCTTATCAGAAGGAACTTCTCTGACTACCACATATGAAATAGCATCTCTTCTATCCCTTTCTATTATTTATTCTCATACACAGTTTTAGATTTCTTCATAACATTCATTATCACCTGACATAGGAAATCTACCCCTTACTCCGTGAAACCAAGGATACCCCAGTGTCAAGACCAGTGCCCAGCACATAACACCCAGTCAATAAATATATGTAGACGGATTAAAATGACCATTGCTGAGTTAAAAAGTAAATGCCTGAGCTGTGCCTTTGTTTAAGCACATTGAGTGTTTGGGGTTCTTCTGCCTTTTCTTCCCCTGCTTTCCAAAACGTGGCTCCTCCCCTCACATTTCTTGATTCTCTTCCACACTCTTTCAGGAGTGAAGCAGACTGAGGCTACCGTGACGTTCAGATACAATCGGCAGACTGTGACTTTGTCCAGTGACGTCCAAATTCCAGATTTTGATGTTGACCTTGGGACGATACTCAGAGTTAATGATGAGTCTGCTGAGGACAAAGTGTCTTACAAACTCACACTGGACATTCAGAACAAGAAAATTACCGAGGTTGCTCTCATGGGCCATGTAAGGTAAAGAAGTCTTCAGGGATTCTGACCCCAGCTGCGGTCCCTGTGGGCTCTTCTCCTTTATCCTCATACGCTTAGATCTGACCAAGTCAGGTGTGTCCCTGGTCCACAATCTGAGTAGCAGAGAGAGTCACTGGCACTTTAACCCTCCACACATGTCCAGTTGCATGTTCCTACCATATATGGGGCACTTACTATTCACTTATCAAGCACCATGCTAGATGCTGTAAAGAAGTTACCTCAGTCCTCATAATAAACTGAAGGTAGGTATGAGTTTACTATTTTATATAAAGAGAGGGAAATGGTAGCTCAGAGGAGTTAAATCATTTGGCTAAGCCCATAGCGTGAGTAAATCACCAAGCAGGTTGCAGAACAACTTTCAAAAATCTCCTCCATTCACCTGTATCTCCTTGCAAAGTCCTGATTTTAGTTCTAGGAGTCAATGAGTTTGATCTGTGACTGTTTCTCTGAGCCATTCACGTGTCTGATTTTTCACCACAAGTGGAACTTCTGTTTAACCTCATGTACCTCCTTGGAATGGATGAAATCACTGATGCTAACTGCTTTTCTTTTCCATAGTTGTGACAAAAAGGAAGAAGGCAGAATCAAAGGTGTTATTTCCATACCCCGTTTGCAAGCAGAAGCCAGAAGTGAGATCCTCACCCACTGGTCCCCCAATAAACTGCTCCTCCAAATGGACTCATCTGCTACCGCTTATGGCTCAACAGTTTCCAAGAGGGTGGCGTGGCGTTATGGTACGTGCCTCTTTCCCCACATGATCCCCTCCAGTGTCACTGTGAACTCAAGGTCAGGTGTTGACAGCCATGGTTACGGGCTGACCCACTCCCACTCACAACTATCTCATGTGTGTGTTTTTAGATGAAGAGAAGATTGAATTTGAATGGAACACAGGCACCAACGTGGATACTAAAAAAGTGGCTTCCAATTTCCCTATTAGTCTTCCTGATTATCCCAGAAGCTTGCATATGTATGCCAATAGTCTCTTGGATCACAAAGTTCTTCAAACAGACATGACTTTCCGGCACATGGGCTCCAAGTTAATAGTTGTAAGTATAAATCATTCAGCCATAAATACGTGGATGCAAGTGCTAATTACATTCTCAACTCTGAGTTAGGTGCAGGAGGATATCCGAACATGTATAACATAAGGCCTGCCTCCTGCCTCCAGCCAATTCCCAGGAAGAATTAGCATGCTTAGTGACCCAGTTACACAAAGCTGTATGTGCTAAGTAGCAGATGAGTGCTACTTGGCAGAACAGTTTGCTATGTCTCATGGTATCACAAGAAGCTTCAAGACAATGACTATGAGTCTCTACTAGCTATCCCTTTTTTATCAAACACAGGAAGAAATGTTGCCCCAGTGACTGCCAACAAAATTTGTGATTTTATGTGATTTATTTTTTACCTTTCAGTGGATTTTCCTGCTTGATTATTGACCTGTCAAAGACAGGTCACCTGGAAAACACCTGGATTTTCCCCTGATGTTAATTGTACTTTCAGGCCCATTCATGCCCATCACTCTAAAAACTTTCTATTGTTTTATAGGCAACAAACACGTGGCTTCAGAAGGCATCCGAGAGTCTTCCTTATGCCCAGACTTTGCAAGATCACCTCAATGGCCTAAAGGAGTTGAATCTCCAACAAATGGGGGTGCCAGACCTCCACATCCCGGAAAACCTCTTCTTGAAAAGGTAGAAGAAGAAATAAGTACTTCCTTGAACTGGCACAATATTTTAGCATGATTTGGGATTTTTTTTTAATTTAAATTTTTAAGGGCAATAATTTAAGCATTTTAAGGAGATTAATCATGATAGCGGGAATGCTGCAGCTTTTTTTGTGTTATTAAACGTGAGGTCAGAATTTGAACACTAACCCAGTTAGGAAGAGCCTAAGAAAATAATTGGGGGATTCTGGTACTTTTATCCACTACACCCAGAATTTGAAAGCCTTTCAACCTTCTTCCATTAGAGGCAAACTCCCCTTTTGACTGTGTAGAATTAAAGAGTGACTACAGGAATTATTGACTACAGGTATTATTGCCTACAGGCTTGCTGTTGGGCTATGGGAGGTCAGAATAACCACTGAGCATTAAATAAAGGGAAGACCCTGAGAAGATGCAGTCACCTCAGGGTCCTTGTGGGGAACTGGTTCCAGAAACTCCATCAGATACAAAAATCCAAAGACGCTCGGGTCCCCAATATAATATGGCATATCATTTGCATATGACCTCACACGTGCCCTCCTATACTTCAGATCGTCTCTAGATGACTTATACTACCTAATCCGATATAAACGCTGTGTAACTAGTTGTTATACTATATTATTTAGGGAATAATGACAAGGAAAAAAAAACCTATACATGTTAAAAGACATTTTTTTCCAAATATTTTTGAGTCACCATTGGTTAAATCCATGCATGCAGAACCCATGGGTAAGAAGAGCAACTGTAATCCCTCTTTCCTGAAAGAGGAATCCTTAGAGTGAAGTCAGATTCCAAACTGCTCAGTCCATTTCTATATTCACAAGAATACACACAATACTTTGATTGCTTTCTTTTGTGAAAATAAAATACCAGCATATGAGCTGAAAAGATTATATAGCTTTTCCGAGATCGACTGCCCAGTGAATTATCCCCAGGGTCAAGAAAACAAACAGCCTGTGTCACATGGGTCTTTCTTTAAGTCTATGGCAGAGCCACTAAGTTTAATAGAAAGTTTCTTGGGAAAGGGCTGAAGTCTGCAAAAAGTACTCACAGGGACAAAGAAGAAAAGGTGGCAGTTTCAAAGGACTCAGGAACCCCCCTTCACTACTGCTGTTTCTGGTCAACAGTCTTCTGTGTGCTGTGCGGAAAAGACAGCCAGACACGGCAGCTCAGAACTGAACAGGTCCTCAGTGGTTATCAGTCATCCTCCTGTGAACCTGGGCAGCCAGCGTCCAGCCCCTGTTGGAGTAATACGATGAGCAGTGTATTTGTTAAACCCTGTTGTCCTGCTGCATTTTTATAAGTTATCATAATAGTCTATTATATGATCATAGTATTGAGAAGATGATAGAGGGCTTTCAGATATTTCTTCTCTTTTGATGTCCAAGACCATCTCTGTAAGTCAGAAGAAAGGATACCATTATCATTATCACGATGTCACTGTGACTCAGAGAGACTAATTCACTAAGATAACATTGCCAATCAGTGGAAGCTAAAACTGACTTTTACACCTGTGTTTCTCCCACATATCCAATTACCTCAATTCAGTTTAGCAAATAGGTACCAAAGGTCCCCTACGTACAAAATATGAGACTGGGTATAGTGAGAAGATAGAAACTGGACAAGGTGTATAGTCTTCCCAGGGTGACACCCTGTCCAACAAATGGACAAATAAGCCATTATGTATGGAGAATTGTGGCGTGCTCTTTCAGAGAGGTATAATGGACTGTGTCCCTCTAAGAAAGAGAGAAATTAGCTACGACTTAAATGGGATGGTCGTGATAAGGAGTAGCTCTTGGAAGAGTTTTATAAGGACTTGAATGTTTGGAAGGTAAATGTAGAAGCAAAGGGATCTGGGAACAGGGAATAGTGTGAGGGAAAGGGAAGTGCAGGTTGGGGCCGGAAATGGGACAGGTGCAATATTGCTCAGCAGGTCAGATGTCAGACAACTTGGAGTTCTTCAGGTCTGACTGGGAACACTGTCTTTGTTGTTCATTTCAGTGATGGTCGGCTCAAATATACTTTGAACAAGGACAGTATGAAAATTGAGATTCCTTTGCCTTTTGGTGGCAAATCCTCCAAAGATCTAAATATACTAGAGTCCATTAGGACATCAGCCCTCCAATTCAAACCTGTGGGATTCCACCTGCCAGCTCGAGAGTTCCAAGTTCCTACTTTCACCATTCCCAAGTCGTATCAACTGCCGGTGCCGCTCTTGGGTGTTCTAGACCTCTCCACGAATGTCTACAGCAACTTGTACAACTGGTCTGCCTCCTACACCGGTGGCAACACCAGTAGAGAACACTTCAGGCTTCAGGCTCGGTACCACATGAAGGCGGACTCTGTAATTGACCTGCTTTCCTACAGCGTGCAAGGTGAGCCATGCTCGGGGACAGGGCACACAGGCTAACTCACTGCAGGCTCTGGTAGGAGAACCTCTTCTAATGAGGGAAAGGACTTGGGCTTCCTTACAGATAATTTCCTTGCTACTCGGAAGTCTTTTCATGTATTCAGCCAATGTAAATATTTATTAAACATATGATATGTATTAAATTTCCATTAGGCAGTAGCAGAGAAAACAGATAAACCAGCAACTACAATTCACTGCGAGAGGTACTATGATAGAGTGTCATGTGTAAGTATAAGGTCCAGAGGGAACACTCAATTCAGGAACCCAGTAAGGTCTGTGGTAGTCAGGAAAGGCTTCCTGGACGAATGCTTCTTGTTCTCAGATTTTATTTGCATTATAGATGGAGAAGTCTACTCACCCAGATAAATGGGATTTTATTCTTAAAAGACTCTTAACCTAGAGATTGCTCTGGCAATGAATTACTTAATTTAACCAATGTCTTTTAATTTTTGTGTTAGGATCTGGAGAAACAACGTACAACCACAGGAATGCATTCACGCTATCAAGTGATGGGGCCCTGCGCCACAAATTTCTAGATTCAACTATCAAATTCAGTCATGTAGAAAAAGTTGGAAAGAGCCCAGTCTCAAAAAGCTTACTAACATTTGATGCATCTAGTGCCTGGGGACCAGAGATGTCTGCTTCAGTCCATGTGGACTCAAAAAAGAAACAGCATTTGTATGTCAAGGAAGTCAAGGTTGACGGGCAGTTCAGAGTCTCTTCAATCCATGCTAAAGGGACATACGACTTGTCTTATCAGAGGGATCCTATCACTGGCCAGTTAAATGGAGAGTCCAATCTGAGGTTTAACTCCACCTACCTCCAGGGCACCAACCAGATGACAGGAAGATACGAAGATGGCACCTTCTCGCTCACCTCTACCTCCGACCTCCAAGGTGGCCTCATTAAAAATACTGCTTCTCTGAAATATGAGAACTATGAGCTGACCCTGAAATCTGACACCAACGGGAAGTCAGAGAACTTTGCCACTTCTAACAAGATGGACCTGACCCTCTCCAGGCAAAATGCATTGCTGCGTTCTGAGTATCAGGCTGACTATGGGTCACTGAGATTCTTCACCCTGCTTTCTGGATTACTAAATTCCCATGGTCTTGAATTAAATGCTGACATCTTGGGCACTGACAGAATTAACAGTGCTGCTCACAAGGCAACACTAAGGATTGCCCAGGGTCGAGTGTCTACCAGTGCAACGACCAACTTGAAATACAGTCCTCTGGTGCTGGAGAATGAGCTGAACGCAGAGCTGGGCCTGTCTGGGGCATCTGTGAAATTGACAGCGAATGGCCGCTTCAGGGAAGACAGTGCAAAGTTCAGTCTAGATGGAAAAGCCGCCCTCACAGAGGTGTCACTGGGAAGTGCGTATCAGGCCATGATTCTGGGTGTTGACAGCAAAAACATTTTCAACTTCAAACTCAGCCGAGAAGGACTTAAGCTCTCAAATGACCTGATGGGCTCATACGGCGAGATGAGACTCGACCACACAAACAGTCTCAACATCGCAGGCTTATCATTGGACTTCTCTTCAAAACTGGACAACGTTTATAGCTCTGACAAGTATTATAAGCAAAATTTTAACTTACAGCTACAGCCCTATTCTCTGGTAACTACTTTAAACAGTGACCTGAAATATAATGCTCTGGATCTGACCAACACTGGGAAATTGCGACTAGAACCTCTGAAGCTGAATGTGGGTGGCAACCTAAAAGGAGCCTATCAAAATAATGAAATAAAACACATCTACAGCATTTCTTATGCTGCCTTATCTGCAACCTATAAAGCAGACACGGTTGCTAAGGTTTGGGGTGCAGAGTTTAGCCATCGGTTCAGCACAGACATTGCGGGGCTGGCTTCAGCCATTGACATCAGTACAAACTATAATTCAGACTCACTGCATTTCAGCAATGTCTTCCACTCTGTCATGGCCCCGTTTACCATGGGCATTGACACGCATACAAACTGCAATGGGAAGCTAGCTCTCTGGGGAGAACACACGGGGCAGCTGTATAGCAAATTCCTGTTGAAAGCAGAACCTCTGGCCCTTACTTTCTCTCATGATTACAAAGGATCCACGAGTCACCATCTAAAGTCTAAGAAAAGCATCAGTATGGCTCTGGATCACAAAGTCAGTGCCCTGCTTACTCCAGCTGAGCAGACGGGGTCCTGGAAACTCAAGACCCAATTTAATGACAATGAATACAGCCATGACTTGGAAGCTTACAACACTAAAGACAAAATCGGTGTGGAGCTTAGTGGTCGTGCCCTGGCTGACCTGACTCTACTGAACTACCCAATTAAGGTGCCACTTGTTCTCAGTGAGCCGGTCAATGTCATTGATGCTTTGGAGATGAAAGATGCTGTTGACAAGCCCCAAGAATTTACAGTTGTTGCTTTTGTAAAGTATGATAAAAACCAAGATGTCCACACCATCAGCCTTCCATTTTTTAAAACCCTGCCAGAATATTTTGAGAGGAATCGAAGAATGATTATAACTGCACTGGAAGTCATACAGAAAGAACTGAAGCGTGTTAATATTGATCAATTTGTGGGGAAATACAGAGCAGCTGTGGGAAAGCTCCCACAGCAAGTTAATGATTATCTCAATTCATTGGATTGGGAGAAACAAGTTTCAAATGCCAACGAGAAACTGACTGCTTTTACAAAAAATTATAGAATTACAGCAAATGATCTACAAACTGCTTTGGATAATGCCAAAATCAACTTTAATGAAAAACTATCTCAACTGCAGACGTATGTGATACAATTTGATCAGTATATTAAAGATAATTATGACTTACATGATTTTAAACTAACTGTTGCTAAGATGATTGATCAAATCATTGAAAAATTAAAAAGTCTTGATGAACATTATCACATCTGTGTAAGTTTAGTAAAAACAATCCATAATCTAAACTCGTTTATTGAAAATATTGATTTCAATACAATCGGAAGTAGTACTGCATCTTGGATCCAAAATGTGGATACTAAGTATCAAATCAGAGTTCAGTTACAAGAAAAATTGCAGCAACTCGAGGCACACGTTCAGAATACAGACCTCCAGCACTTTGCTGGAAAATTAAAACAACAGGTTGAGGCTATTGACGTCGCAGTGCTTTTAGATCAATTGAGAACTACAATGACATTTGCAAGAATAAGTGATATTCTTGAGCATGTCGAAAACTTTGTTTTAAGTCTTATTACAGATTTTGAAGTAACTGAGAAAATCAGTGCTTTTAGAGCCACAGTCTACAAGTTAATTGAGGCATATGGACTAGACCAAAAAATCCAGGTTTTAATGGATAAGTCAGTCCAGTTGGCCCACCAATACAAGTTAAAGGAGACTGTTCAGAAGCTAAGCAATGTCTTACAACAAATTGAGATAAAAGATTACTTTGAGAAATTGGTTGGGCTCATTGATGAGGCTGTCAAGAAGCTTGATGCACTGTCTTTTAAAAAATTCATGGAAGAGGTAAACAGAGTCCTTGACATGTTGATAAAGAAATTAAAGTCATTTAATTACCACCAGTTTGTAGATGAAACCAATAACAAAGTCCGGGAGGTGACTCAGAGAATCAATGGTAAAATTCGGGCTCTGGAACTACCACAGAAAGCTGAAGCACTCAAACTATTTTTAGAGGACTCCAAGACCCTGGCCTCAGAGTATTTGGAGAGTTTAAAGGATACCAAAATATCCTCAATGACTGATTGGTTACAGGTTGCTTTAGATTTAGCATCTCTGGTTCACATGAAAGCCAGATTCCAAGAGACCTTAGAAGATGTACGGGACAGAATGTATCGCATGGACATTCAGCGGGAACTTGAGCGGTACCTGTCTCTGGTAGGCCAGGTCTACAACACACTTGTCACCTACCTTTCTGACTGGTGGACTCTTGCTGCTAAGAACCTTACTGACTTTGCAGAGCAGTATTCTATCCCAGATTGGGCTGCGAGCTTGAAAGCATTGGTAGAACAAGGGTTCACTGTCCCTGAAATCCAGACTGTGTTTGGCGTCATGCCCGCCTTTGAAGTCAGCCTTCGGGCCCTTCAGCAAGCTACCTTCCAGACTCCTGACTTCATAGTCCCCCTGACAGATCTGAGGATTCAGTCAGTTCAAATAAACTTCAAAGAGTTGAAAGATATAAAAGTCCCATCCAGGTTTGTCACGCCAGAATTTACCATCCTCAATACCTTTCACATTCCTTCCTTTACCATTGACTTAGTAGAAATAAAGGTAAAGATCATCAGAATTATTGACCAAATGCTCAGTGGTGAGCTGCAGTGGCCAGTTCCAGAAGTATATCTGAGGGATCTGAAGGTGGAAGACAGTCCCCTTGCTAGAATCACCCTACCAGACTTCCATTTACCAGAAATCACAGTTCCAGAATTCCTAATCCCAAATCTCAACCACAGTGACTTTCAAGTTCCTGATCTTCACATACCAGAATTCCAGCTTCCCCACTTCTCACACACAATCGAAGTACCTACTTTTGGCAAGCTATATAGCGTTTTGAAAATCCAGTCTCCCATTTTCACATTGGATGCCAACGCTGACATACAGAATGTAACTGCTTCTTCGGCAAACAAAGCCGATATTGCAGCTTCCATTGCTGCCAAAGGAGAGTCCAAAATAGAAGTTCTCAATTTTGATTTTCAAGCAAATGCACAAGTCTCAAACCCTAAGACGAATCCACTGGTTCTGAAGGAATCCATGACATTCTCCAGCAAGTATCTGAGAGCAGAACATAGAAGTGAAATGCTGTTTTTTGGAAATGCTACTGAGGGAAAATCAGACATAGTGGCAAGTTTACACACAGAAAAGAATACGCTGGAGCTTAGTAATGGTGTGATTGTCAAGATAAACAATCAGCTTACCCTGGATAGCAACACTAAGTATTTTCACAAATTGAACATCCCCAAACTAGACTTCTCTAGTCAGGCTGATCTACGCAACGAAATAAAGACATTGTTGAGAGGTGGACATGTGGTATGGACTTCTTCTGGAACAGGATCATGGAAATGGGCCTGCCCCAAATTCTCAGATGAGGGAACACATGAATCCCAAATTAACTTCACTATGAAAGAACTCACCACTTCCTTTGGATTATCCAATAAGATCAATAGCAAACACCTAAGAGTAAACCAAAACTTGGCTTATGAGTCTGGCTTTCTCCACTTTTCTAAATTTGAAATCCAGTCGCAAGTTGAATCCCAGCATGTGGGCCGCAGTATTCTAACTGCTCAAGGCACAGCACTGTTCAGGGAAGGGAAGGCAGAGGTAACTGGTAACCACGATGCTCATTTAAATGGAAAAGTTATTGGAACTTTGAAAAATTCTCTTTCCATTTCAGCCCATTCATCTGAGATTGCTGCAACTGTAAACAATGAAGGGAATTTGAAAGTTAGTTTTCCATTAAAGTTGACTGGGAAGATAGACTTCTTGAATAACTATGCACTGTTTCTGAGTTCTAGCATCCAGCAAGCAAGTTGGCAAGCAAGTGCCAGGTTCAATCAGTATAAGTACAATCAAAACTTCTCTGCTGGAAACAACAAGAACATCATCGAGGCCCATGTAGGAATAAATGGAGAAGCTAACCTGGATTTCTTAAACATTCCTTTAACAATTCCAGAAATGACATTACCTTACACAACAATCACAACTCCACCACTGAAAGATTTCTCCTTATGGGAAAAAACAGGCTTGAAGGAAGTCTTGAAAACAACCAAGCAATCATTTGATTTAAGTGCAAAGGCTCAGTATAAGAAAAACAAAGACAAGCATTCCATCGCAAATCCTTTGTGTGTGTTTTATGAGTTTGTCCGTCAGAACACGAATTCCATTGACAGTTATTTTGAGAAAGCCAGGAACAATGCGTTCAGTTTTCTCACCAAATCCTATCAAGAAGCAAAAATTAAGTTTGATAAGTACAAAGCTGAAGAATCATCCAACAACCTTCCCAGGACCTTTCAAATTCCCGGATACACTATTCCAGTCATCAATATTGAAGTGTCTCCATTCACAGTAGAAATGTTGACATTTGGCTATGTGATCCCAAAAGCAATCAGCACCCCTAGTTTTACCCTCCCAAGTTCTGACCTCCATGTGCCTTCAAACACATTAGTCCTTCCATCCCTAGAGCTGCCAGTCCTTCGTGTCCCTGAGCATCTTCTCAAGATTTCTCTTCCAGATTTTAAGGAATTGTGTAGCATAAGAAATATTTTTATTCCAGCCATGGGCAATATTACCTATGATTTCTCCTTTAAATCAACTGTCATCACACTGAACACCAATGCTGGACTTTACAATCAATCAGATATTGTTGCTCATCTCCTTTCTGCCTCTTCATCTGTCATTGATGCCCTGCAGTACAAATTAGAGGGCACCTCAAGTTTGACAAGAAAACGAGGGTTGAAGTTAGCAATGGCTCTGTCTCTGAATAACAAATATGTAGACGGCAATCATGACAGCACCATTAGCTT
The DNA here is from genome assembly GCA_963574575.1 of Galagoides demidoff. Classification (NCBI taxonomy): domain Eukaryota; kingdom Metazoa; phylum Chordata; class Mammalia; order Primates; family Galagidae; genus Galagoides; species Galagoides demidoff. The sequence continues at coordinate 55,871 of CAUYQV010055572.1, forward strand.
AACCAAGAAAAACATGGAAGCATCAGTGACAACAACTGCAAAAGTCCAAATTCCAATTTTGAGAATGAATTTCACACAAGTACTTAATGGAAATACCAAGTCAAAACCTACAGTCTCTTCCTACATTGAGTTAAAGTATGATTTCAATTCCCCAAAGCTGTACTCTACATCTAAGGGGGAAGTTTACCATAAGTTTAGCTTGGAAAGCCTCACCTCTTACTTTTCTGTAGAGTCATCTACCATAGGAAATGTCAAAGGTTCAATCCTTTCACGGGAATATTCAGGAACTATTGTTGGTGAGGGCAGCACTTACTTGAATTCCAAGGGCACACGGTCTTTGGTAACGTTGCAAGGGGATTCCAAAGTTGATGACATCTGGAAACTGGAATTAAAAGAAACTATTGGTGGTGAAGCCACTCTCCAACGCATATATGCCATGTGGGAGCACAATACGAAAAATCACCTACAGCTAGAGGGTCTCTATTCCACAGATGGAGAACACACAAGCTTAGCTACCCTGGAACTTTCCCCATGGAAAATATCAGCCCTTGTTCATGTCCGTGCAAGTCAGCACAATTCCCTCCTTAACATCCCTTACCTCAGCCAAGAAGTGTCCCTAAATGCCAACACTAAGAACCAGAAGGTCAGCTGGAAAAGTGAGGTCCAGATTCATTCTGAGTCTCTTCAGAACCATGTAGAGCTTTCCAACGACCAAGAAAAGGTACACCTTGATATTACAGGATCCTTAGAAGGACATCTAAGTTTCCTGAAATATATCATGCTACCAGTTTATGAAAAGAACTTATGGGACATTCTAAAGCTGGATGTAACAACCAGCACTAGCAGGAGACAGTATCTTCGTGCTTCAACTGTCCTTGTGTATACCAAAAATCCCAATGGCTATCCTTTCTCAGTCCCCGTAAAAGTTTTGGATAATGAATTCATTGTCCCTGGCCTGAAACTAAATGATCTAAATTCAGTTCTTGTCACACCTACATTCCAAGTCCCATTTACAGACCTTCAGGTGCCATCCTACAAACTGGACTTCAGTGAAATAAAAATCTATAAGAAGCTAAGAACTTCACCATTTGCCCTCAACCTACCAACACTACCCAAAGTAAAATTCCCTGAAATAGATGTGTTAACAAAATATTCTCAACCAGAAGATTCCTCAGTTCCCTTTTTTGACATAACCGTGCCTGAATTTCAGTTAACTGTGTCCCCATTCACCCTTCCAAAAAGTATTTCAGTTGGCAATCTTGTTTTGGATCTAAATGAGGTGGCCAACAAGATTGCTGACTTTGAGTTGCCTACCATCATCATGCCTGAGCAGACTATTGAGATTCCTTCCTTTAAGTTCTCTGTACCTACAGGAATTTTCATTCCTTCCTTTGGAGCACTGACTGCACGCTTTGGGGTGGCCTCTCCCTTATATAATGCTACTTGGAGCACTGGTTTGAAAAACAAAGCTGATCATGTTGAAACATTCCTGGATTCCACATGTAGCTCCACCATACAGTTTTTGGAATATGACCTAAATGGTAAGAGCATAGCCTTCCTCCTCTCCTAGATATTATGTTTTCAATGAGAGTTATAAGTAAATAATTTATGTATTTAGTCATGACTCAGTGAACAAGGACTTTCTATAGCAAAATTTAAAATAAGAGAAGCGATACCTGCATACCCAACATGTAAAAACCAAACTACAGGAAATCTACTGATGCTCAAAAGGAAGAGTTTTAAAGAAAGTAGATTTTCTGTAATTATTTTGGGACTAATAATGTCTTCTAGCTATTTATTTAAAAACAACTGTGAACTGTACACTGCCTATTTCAAATATGTAAGTAAGGTGTTTGGCTAAGATAGAATTCTTCCAATTTTCACAATGAAAATATCTATCCCCTATAGTTATTAATCTAACGTAATATAAAATCTCTCCTCTACAGTTGTGGGAACACACAAAATTGAAAATGGCTCATTAGTCTGTAAGACCAAAGGAACATTTGCACACCGTGACTTCAGTGCAAAATATGAAGAAGATGGCAAATATAAAGGACTTGAGTATGGAGCTCTTATTGAAACTTTATCCATTTTCAAAACTCCTTGTGGAGTTTTTAGCATGTCCTTACCCCTCTCATGATGGTTTATCTGCTTTTCTTTTTTCAGCAAATGGGAAGGAGAAGCTCACCTTGACATCACCAGCCCAGTGTTCGCTGATCTCCATCTGAGCTACCAAGAAGATGAGAAATCCCTCTCCTCCTCAGTGTCCTCCCCAGCCATAGGCACTGTGGACATGAACGAGGAGGAAGATGATGAATTTTTAAAGTGGAACTTGTACTACCGCCCTCAGGTGAGTCCCATCTAATGGATCACATACCCCTAAAAGCAAGTCAAGAATTGGGGCAGATACATTTAATTCCAGACAAAATATTAACTTAGAACTTTCCCAAACTAGGTAAAAGACAGGCAGAGAGCAGGTTGAACTTCTCTGAGAAGCTATTCTCCAGCAAGTATTACAATGAGTCATTCATTGATTTTCATTATTAGATGTGCACATACATCATATTAACACTATTATTTTATTGATTCTGGGAAAATCCAGAAAGATGAGAGTTATGCCTCAGCATCATCCAAGGCAAACTCTGCCATAGCGGCAAACTCTGCCATAGCCAGAGTACATTTTTCAGATAGTGGTTTCTGGAATATTATGACTTCAAAATTCCTCCCCATAATAGAACTTCTAGATGAGATCCATGAAATTCTTCTCATGTCTTTCACAAACTCCATCAGGCCAAATCAAAGATGTTACCAGAGAAGGAGACCTAAGCTCGTTCCATTACTGTTACTGAACTTAGTTACGGGCATAGAGAATGAGTCCTGATATCAGCATTCTGGGTGTCTGCTGGGTGGCTCTGAACTTTCTCCTTTTTGCTGCTGCTTCTTACCCTGACTCTGTCTTTTCCTATTTCTTCTTCCCCTTTCTCCTGGTTCCATTTCCTTCTCCTCTTCTTCCAATTTTTAGTCCTAGGAAAGCCTTCCTATTAAGTGTCACTGTGTAAAATGCCAAATGCCAAGCATATTTTTTTATCCTTTCTGGGCCATGTTATAAAGAGGAATTAACAACAGTAGACTTGTTTAACCATAAAACAAACACGTGAACTGACATATGAAAGATAAATTCCCTTCAGAATATAGAGATCCTCTGATCTTTACTTTCAACTGGTAATGAAGTTTTAGTGCAATATATTATGTAATCAGGGTAATTGAAAACATCATGTTCTTTTCATCCTTTCTTTTTTTTTTTCCTACTGAATTCAGTTCTCTCCAGATAAAAAATTCGCCATATTCAAAATAGAGTTCAGGGACCAGGAATCTGATGAGGATCTTCAGATCAAAGTTACTTGGGAAGATGAGGCAGCTTCTAGATTGCTAACCTCTCTGAAGGACAATATGCCCAAGGCCACAGAGGCCCTTTACGACTATGTTGACAAGTACCACCGGGAGCACACAGGACTCACCCTGAGAGATGCTTCTTCAAAGGTAAGAAGAAGTCTGCAAAACAATGCTGACTGGGCCTATCAAGGGGCCATGAGGCAAATTGATAAGATGGAGATGTGGCTCCAGAGAGAAGCCAGTGATACTGTTGGAAGCTACCAGGAATGGAAGGAAAAGGCCCAGACTTTGTACCAGGAATCATTGGGTCAAGAAGACCGAGACAATTTCCAGAGACTCAAGGATAAGGTGTTTGACAGTTTAGTACGAATTACTCAAGAATACCATGTGACAGTCCAATATCTGATTGACTCATTCATTCATTTCCTGAAGTCTGGCAGATTCCAGCTCCCAGGGAAACCTGAGATGTACACTAGAGATGAGCTCTTCACTACGGCCATGAGGGAAGTAGGGGAGGTACTATCCAGGGTACATGCAAATATCCATAATGGGTTAGAAATGTTGTTTGCCTACTTCCAAGACCTAGTGGAGAACTCTGAATTAATCAAAGACCTAGAGATTGTATGTCCTTTTGATTCAAAGAGCTATAAACTAACAGATATAATTCTGAGGTTTAGAGAATTATTAAAATCTTTATCACAAGAAGTCCAAGCGGTATTTAATGACCTCCAGTCTGTCAAGATCACAGAAATCCTAGTTGATCTTCGCAATATTTCACAAAGAGTTTTCCAAGAGATAGAAAGAGAAATCAAACGCTTAAAGAGGAAGAAATTTACTGATCTCACTAATGATATTCAACACGAAATCGACAGAGTCTTCAACAAACGTATTCCATATGTTTTTGCATCCCTGAAAAAAAGCCTATCCTTTAACCTTGGTAAGTTCGATGAATTTGTTCAAAACAAACTTCAGGAAGCTTCTCAGGAGTTACAGCAGATCCAGAATCACATAAAGGCACTTCGTGAAGAATATTTTGATCCAAGTGTAGTGGGCTGGACGGTGAAATATTATGAACTTGAAGAAAAGATAGTTAACCTGATCAAGAACCTAGTACTTGCTCTTAAGGACTTCCATTCCAAATTCACCACCAGTGCTGCTGACTTCATTTCCCAGCTCTCAAGGCGAGTTGAGCAATGTATGTATGGAAAGATCCAGGAATATCTTAGCATCCTTACTGATACAGATGGAAAAGGGAAAGAGAAGATTGCAGAGCTTTCTGCTACTGCTCAGGAAATAATTAAAAGCCGGGCTATTGCCATGAAGAAAATCATTTCTGATTACCACCAGCAGTTTAGATATAAACTGCAGGATTTTTCAGACCAACTCTGTGATTACTATGAAAAATTCATTGCTGAGTCCAAAAGATTGATTGACCTGTCCATTCAAAACTACCACATGTTTCTGAGATACATCACGGAGTTACTGAAAAAGCTGCAATCAACTACAGCCATGAGCCCCTACATAAAGTTTGCACCAGGAGAACTTACTATTACCTTGTAATTTTTTAAAAGCAATCCCCACTTACTCTTCTGTTCCCATGAAACCTTCACAGGGCAAGGAAAATTTTCAAGCTGTATTTATTGATAAAACCCCATTCTGAGCTCGCCCTGCGACAGGCAGCTGGCCACCAGCAGAAGCACATCTGAACTGAACCTGCACTCAAGCTAGCACAGGGGCTCTGACAGTCTGTGCACTCAGGGGGATGAGACTTTCTGTAAGTTAAAGAAAATCAGGATCTTAGTTATTTTGCTAAACTTGTGGGGAGGGGAAACAAATAAATGGAGTGTTTACTGTGTATTATTCCGTTCCATGTAGTTCATTTGGATGAAAAGACAGCAAAATGCCAAAACATTTGCATATTGGTGCAAATGTCCTGGCATTTCAAAACCTCTAGAAGAACACACATTGTGGACCCCACTCACCCGTGTCAATTTAACCCCCCTCCCTGAATTCCCCAGCAATTTTTGCATTATTTCCCTTACTCCTCATTATTTAATGTTAATCTAAGAATATCTCTTCTCAACAATACTTCATGTGAGCAACGAATAAATAAGTGAACCAGTTGACCGGGCTCTCAGGATTAAACCACCATTAATGAATAGAGGAAATCTAGGAATACGGGAAAAGAAGATCAAACCGGTTCTCAGGATATATAAAAAGATAGTCACACCAGTTCTCCAGGTCCTCAAGTCCATAGCATTGACAGAATAAAAGGGGAGAGAGAGGATTTGTGGAGGGAAATATTTGCTGCTAAAAAAAAAATTAAAAAATGGTAATGCTCTCAGGGATTGTATTGCCAAGTGAGAAGGAGAAAGTATTCCCAAAGGTTTTCACAGAATTAGATCCCGAGGAATGTCCTGAGAAGCTTCTCATTTGATGTCTTGTGCCACAGTCTCCCTAACTGACAGTCCATTCTTTGGTAGGCTTGAGATGAACCAGCTATCCCCCTTAGCCTCCTGGGAATGAGAAGAACTAGGCCAGGAAGTCTTAGCCACAAGGGTTTCATGGAACGAGGGACCCCAGAAATCTTCCTGCAGCTTAGCCAGGATCCAGCCAAGGCACAGGGAGCACAGGTGGGAGAGGAGGAAGGGGGACATGACCCGGCAGACATGTGTGCTCTTAAACACTCTTATTTTTCCAGTTGTAATATCTAACAATCCAAAGCATAATCAAAACCCAAGGGTTTCCCCTGGCAGATCCACTTACTTGGAAAGCTTATTTCAAATGTTGGCAACGTCCAGTGAGAGCCTCCAAGCTGAGCTCTAGGAAGGGGAGGCTGCAAAGAGCCTGTGCAACATAACTTGTATTCATATCATTGGCAAGAGCAGTTGTGAAATGGCACATTCCTTTTGATGGTGTTGAGGAACAAAGGAAGAGGGTAATCTTTAGGAAATAAGAAATTGGAGGTTACCGCCCCCCACATTCTACATGAGGTCTATTCAGAAAAGCCCCTTTTGTCCAAAAATACTTTCACCTGCCACCATTCCTTCATAATGCCTTCACATTCTCTTGGTAAAGCCCACTGTTAAAATGCACAAGTATTACCTGGAAAAAAAAGCACATCTCCTATTGGTACCTTAACAGGATTCTTCTGTCTGGAACTAAGGAGCCAGGCAGAATCTGGGGAAGCAGAGTACATGGTAGTGTATGGATCTGGTGCTCCAAGAAAGCCTGCTGGATGGTGGGTGGATGGATGGATGGATGGATGGATGGGTAAATGAGGGTTCTGAGGACGAGAGCAGGGGGACGTCAGACCTAAATCCCAGGGTACCACATCAGTGGTTCCAGGCATAGTTCAGTAAGAGTTTCTGATCCATTTTCAGTAACTGAAAGGAGGCCTGGAATTATGGCTTAATTTGGGGGAGAAGAGAGAGTCCATGGTTCCCAATGCTCATGTGATGATATCTATATCTAGGGCTGAAAGGAGGAAAAAATAGCCACAAATTCAAAATGATCATACAATCACACAGTACCCCTTGCCCAGCTCCTGGGCTGGTATCCCTCATACAAGGTGCCCCTGACCAACTTAGAATGTCTTCATTATTCCGACTAAAGTTGGAAGAGGAAGCCTCAGACTGTGCTTGGTCCCTTCTCGGGTCTTCTACTGAACATCAGCTACTTCTCTGGGTTCGATTAATGGCTACATTCTTTATTTGCTTTAGTTCGGGTAACTTATTTCCTCTCTGCTAGCCACAGTTCTCTTCCCTCTCAAGTGAGGATAACACCATATCTATCCTGCCTGTCTTGCAGAACTTCATGAAAACCAGTTCAAACAATATACATGAAAGAGTTTTAATGTTACATCAAAACAAAGTGCCATTATTATTAATGAAATAGTATTATGGCAAGGACTAAGAATGAAGGCAGGGATACCTGTCCAGTTCAATAAGCCCTGGTGAAACACCTCTGTACGCCAAGTGCCATGTAAAGGCTCCTCAGAGGAGGCGGAGATAAGTGAGATGCAGCTCCTGCCCACCTGCCTTTCAGAGGTAGAAAGTGATGTCTCATAAAGGGCATAAACAAAGCACTGTGAGAGGTGAAAGCAGGAAAGATTGTGAATCGGAGTTTTAATGGAAAAGGTTGAAATGGATCTTGAAGCTACATAAACTTTCATAAGCAGAAAAGGAAGCAAGGAAAGCTCGTGAAGAGGAGAAACGAGTGAAGAAGAGCAAGTGGGTGTGTTTCAGGGGCTCTGGATTGTCTAGGGTGGCCAGGACAAGTAGGAGGGAAATGGAATTGGAAAGGTAGGTTTACAGTATTGCAGAGGCCTTGAATAGCAAAATGGAAAGGTGGCCCTCTCTTTTTGAAGAAGGGAATCCCGCGAAAATTTTTGAGCAGAAGGGAGATATGAGTTGTGATTCAGGACCAGTATGACCACGTACATATAATGAATTGTAGTGGGACGAGCCTGGATGTGAGCTTGTGGCAGGATCCAAGTAAAAGATGCCAACCCCTGAGTAAAAGATGCCAACCCCTCAGGTCCTAGATATGGGGAATGGGGAGGAAGATTAGGGGAAAGTAGATCAGGAAAGCATAATTGACAGAATCAGGATAGGCGCAAGAATTGCCTTCGTAAGTCACTGGGGCAAGAACTGGAGGGACGGGGAGAGAAGGAGAGTAAGGAATTGGGGTGGGCAAAGCACTCTTCAGAGTCAGGACATTTAAACCTGTGCAACTTTAAGGATTATGTGGCATCAACAGAAACAGAAGGGATATGTTGGGGAGAAGAGTTAGAGTATAAGGCATGGACTCAGACTGTCACAGCTGCAGGGGGACCTGGGGACACATGGTGAGCTGTGGTTTGCAGTGACATGTCCAAGCAGAGAAACATCTCACCAGCAGATTGGAGCTGTGAACTAGAGTAACACTGTCCAAAGGAATCGGGAACTAAGGAGGATATGGAACAATTATTGTATTAATTTCAGGTCTTTATAAGTACCTTCAGAAACTTACCAAGAAAACAAAGAGTTTTTCCTTTTGTGTAGTTAATTGCTCTATTATCTTGAGAGTCGATATGTACACCTCTGAAGAACACGCCATGAGGTGACGTGGAACGTCCTACAATAAACAATAGATAGTTCTCCTATAAATCAAATACCCAACATTTTAAACCAAAGAAGAAATCAAATAAAGGAGGCCAGCCCAAGTCCCTGGAGCTTCAGAATCATGATCAAGCCATGTGCTTTGCTTTGACTCCCAGGTCCTGCTTGGAGTATCGGTGCTGTCCCCAGGAGAAACTCACATGAAAGGGATCCAGTGGATTGGGCACCTGGGCACCACCAGGTGCCTTGGCACTATCTCCATTTTCTTCTGCTTCTTACTTGTGGCTGGTCAAGAGAGAAGCCCAGTACCTCTTTATTTTGGTGATTTGAGCAAAGCCAGCCCCCTCTGACTTCCTACTCAAGGTTCCACTTCTGGCTCTAATTTATGGCTTAGTTCCCATTCAGTCAGAGACTAGGGGGAGGGATATGGGAGCAAGAGGGGACAAACAGATGTTCCCTCTAAAAGTGTCTAATAACCAGAGATAAATGTGCAGAACCAGACCCCACCTCTGAGCTCATCCCCTTGCATACTGTCAACATTAAGAGTCAACTCCCTTCAGAGCGCTCCGTTTGTGGGTGAGATGGTTGGATGGTCACATAACATTCCAGGACCTTATAAAAGTTGGTGGAGCAGAAGGGCCCTGCCTCCTCCTCCTACACAGACTGGCTCATGCCCCCCCAGGTTGGAGCAGTGCTCAAGGTTAGTGATGCCCAGGGCACTAAGACTAAGTGCTGACCTTGAAACTGTTTTACCCGCTGTGCTGACACCACTGACCCAGTCTTAGGATGAGAGGAATGACTCAGGACTTGGTAATGGCCTGTTTCGTGAGCTGCAGACCTGTGTCCCCACCCTTGCTTTTAAGCCCTCATTTGGGCTGTCCACTGTACAGCATGAATGCCAAACCACCCTGACCAAAGGCATCCAGAGTTTAGAGTCCAGACCAAACAGTGGCCTGAAGAAAACCCAGCTCCACCAGCTTCCCCTAAGCTTCCCAAGTAGACTCTCCATTTCTCCTTTCTTCCACCAAGCGGGCCCCCTCCAGCCTGATGCCAAGGTCCTTACACAACAGAGGACCCAAAGCCCTTGTACAGGGGCTGGGCTGGCTGGCTCAGAGCTGGAATCATCTGAACTCTGTTATGATCAGATCATGCACCAAATGATTATGAAAAGGCCAGTAGGGACAAGGTAGACTGTCACCCCACAGCTCTACTCAGCTGAGGTAGAAGAGACCAGGGCAGCCAGTGCTTCCTTTCTCTTAAAAAATGGCCCCAGCTTGGGTGGCACCTGTGGCTCAAAAGAGTAGGCCGCCGGTCCCATATGCTGGAGGTAGTGGGTTCAAACCCAGCCCTGGCCAAAAACTGCAAAAAAAAAAGCCCCAGCTTTTAAGCCAATTCATGAGCTGTGCAACCTTTGGAAAGTCACTTGATCTTTCTAAACCTCATTTTCATTTTTAAAATCGAGGTTATGAAAGAAGAGATTGAGCCACTCAGAGTAGGAGTTGAAAGGGGCCCCTTCTTACGTTAGAGAGCTATCGTAGAGAGTAAATGAGATAGTGTCCTCTGAGCCTGGCGTACAGACTGATTGTGTTGCATTGACAGTGGTCAAAATGAATGGCATACAATTGCAATTATACACCCAGCTTCCCCGAGAAACCTTACCACAGCATGATATGGATTAAAATGGCAAGTGCCAGAGATTAAATGCAGGGAAACACTCTTGCAATAAAGTTAAAATCAACTGCAACCAAACACTTTGTTTTCTAGAATCACAATTCTAAATCAAGGGAATGTAACCTCAAGGCGCAGCATAGGTTCATTCTGACAGGGAGACAGGGAAGGGAGGGTGAGGGTGCTGCTCCCCGCCGGCCACACCAGCCCCTGACTCCAGGAAATATTCAGGAAGCTCACTGGACAATCTGTGCAAACACTCTGGTCTGGTGGCCTCTCCTCAGCTAGGGGGTGCGGGTCCCTCCATCCGCTGTGAGGACAGGATTTGGTTGGGTGCCCCAGGAAGGGACGATGGCACAGTTTTCCTGTTCAGTGCCTCTTCTAACTGAGCCCTGGTGGAAAAAGTAGGTCAGGTGGCTAAAGAGCCTGGACTTCGGGATCCGCAGACCTAGATCCCAGTCCCAGGTCTGCCTCAGGAGCACCCAGTCCCACCACCTCCCTGAGTCTCCATTTCTTCTTATAAATCATCCCGGGCACAGGCACACCTGGTGAACTCTCAGGGCATTGTGACCCAGAGCCTGACAAGTTACCCAGTGCACAGTAAGTGCTCAGGAAAGGTTTGGGGAGTGATGAATTATGGCCAGGAGTCCACGCATTCCCTCGCTGAGTAGCCACGGCCCAGGGCTGTGCCTCAGCCACACTGGCCTTTGACTCAGGAACCAGCTGGCTTGTCCGACACAGGCCACTCTATGCACTCACCACCTTATTTCTTGCAGAAACTTCCTCTTGCTGGACAGAACACACGCTTCCTGTCAGCTTTTATTTCTGTGATGGCTTGCTTATGAGCAGGGCATTCTGTTCTTGGAATTTCTTGTTAAAATATTTCATTTAATTAAGTTTTTACAACCGACTCTGCTTCGTGTCTGTCAGAGGGTAGGGGCCAGTGCAGCACTACCCTCAGCTGTCTGGGAGGCCAGGCACAGAGCCTCCAGGGAGAGGCGAGCCTGGCCCTTGAGGCTGCACCCTAGGTCTCCAGACGTACCCGTCCACCCTAAAGAGATGGGTGTGTCAGAAGCTGGGTCCCCACCATGGCCCCTGCTGGACACAGAGGTGCTGCCAGAAATGCTGCCTACTGCACACGCTCCAGTGGGTACCTCTCCCCACCCACAAGCCCCCCTGTGTCTGAGCCCCAAACACCATCCAGAGCAAGATCACAGTTACCTCGTAGCGTTCTCAGAAACCCTACTCGGGAGCCACCCTTGCCCCATTCCTTCTCAGGAGCCACGCCTCACTCTGTTACCCTGGCCTGTTGAAGCCGTACCCAGGCCCTCCTTCCCAGGAGCTTCTCCTGTCCTCTCCTTGGACTTGCCACCCTCCTCCAGCTTTGCTCTACATGGAGAGTGGACCTCCTGCCTGACCCCTCAGTCCCTCCACCTCCTCATCCCGGACCTTTGCACACACCTGGGCCACAGCTGGGGTGCCTGCATCCTTCACAGCCCAGCTCCCTTGCTAGAAAAGCCCCTGGAAGCTCCCACAAAGCCCAGTTGCCACCTGTCCAGAATCTGTGGTCAGAGATGGGGCAGAAAGTACCCTTCTCCCCTACTGCCATTTTAAGAGACTGCAGGCTCTGTGTTCCCAACAGGTGGATCACAAGGTCACTCAGAACAGAGGGACCAGGCGGGGCCCCCAATGAGCAGGTGGGTTTGCACAGGGTTTTCTCAGAGGGGATGTGCTTGACACCCCGTACAGAGCCTGGCAAATTCTTTTTCCCTGGTGAACACACCAGCACTCCCCCGTGAGTCTTGCAGTCCTGCTGGAAGGCCCCCGGTCCACAATGACTGGGCTTGGGAGGTGGCTGTCCCCTGTCCTGTCACAGGGTGGCACTGGAGCCTGAGCTCTGCCTTCGTGGGCTCCTTCTTCCCAGCAGGTGGTCTCCTGACCCCGCCCTGTACCTGGCCTAAGGGAACCACCGTGGCCCCTGGATAATTCCCGGCTCCTGGTGGCGTTGCTAAGAGGCCGGCTGCCACCTGTCAGGAATTTGCGCTCGGGGATGTGGCGGAATGTGCTGTTTTCCCACACTCGTATTTTAAAAGGTTACAGACCATGTGTGCATAACAGGCAGAACATTAGGTCACTTGTCTCACTTAGAACAATAATCCGTTTTGCTAGGGGTCAGGTTGACACAAAGAATCTGTCCAGACCGGGTCTCTTGATGGGACTTAGCCCTTCCCTCAAACTAATGAAATTTTCAACTCGCGGGTACTTGAGTTAATAAAGTGTGCCACACATCTCCTGGCAGAAGAAAGCCCTGGGTCCAATTTTGAGATCACTGACATAATGTTTGAGTGGCTTCCCGCTGCTGCCCGGCAGGACACCAAATTAAGGAAAGCCGCACAATGAATGTGTGAGAAAAAACATTAGTGTATAAACACAGAGGCCAAGGGTCCCCGGTGCAGCGTGAGCAAGGGGAGGCCGTGGAATTACGGATGAGGCTCGGAGGCTGCTACCACGGGGATTTCACACCAGTGGCCCACAGGTAGTGGATTATTTTAAAGGAAATTGGTACCAACATGATCTTCAGTCAAAAAGATGAAAAAGGCAAAAAGAGCTTATTTTCTATGGCTGTTGAGTTAAGAACTGAAGTATCATGTGAATAGTTATGAAAACTAGAAAGCTGGAGCGGAAAATATAAGACAAGCCCAGAAAACTTAGGTTACGAGCCTGAGGACCCCCCAAAACCTCCACTGCTGAGCTGGGGCTGAGCTCATGGTGCCCCCTCCTCAGAAGCTGCAGAGCAAAGGTGCAGGTCAGGACTGAGAGTCCCCCCGACATTCCCCTGGGGCAGCACCTCCACAGCAGCCCCGTGGGCCGGAGACACTAACCAGAGACCTCTGGGGGCTGCTGAAGGCCACACCCAGCTCCTCCCCGCTGGCCAGCCTTCTGCCCCAGGTGGCTCTGCTAGGACACTCAGTCAGCCTGGGCAGACACCGGCTTACTCGCTTGTCCTTGGTTCTTTCATCCCGTCAATACATCTGCCTCAACTGCCTGCCCCATGGGGCACTCAGGGGGGCTGGGTAGACACCCACGGATAAGGAAACGAGCCAGACTCTGCTCTCCACGAGGCACCACTGGCATGATGGGTCTGCGGCCAGCGGGTGGGTGCCCCAGGCCCTTGTGTGGCCACTAGCTGTCCTGACACCTGAGGAAAAGAACTCAGCAAATGTGACTCCGGGCCTTTCCAGCAGCCTGTGACTCCTTCCCTTCTCTTTCCCAGTGACAGGTACCACCTTTTTGCCCCTTTCTCCTCAACAAATCTCCCAGAGTCCTCCTCCGGGGCACCTTCTCTGACCCCCAGTGCCCTAACCACAGGGACCTCCCTTTGCTCTGAGCCATCACCCTCTCTCCTACTGCTGCTCTGGCCTGTGCGCCCCATGGGCCCAGCCTGGGATCCCCTCCATAGCCCACAACCGGGGCTCAGCCAAACCTTGATGGTCAACTCTGGGGAACCTTCAAGGATGCCAGGAGCCCACCCCTCAGGCAAAGGCTGTGCTCCCCTCCTGTCACTTCCTCAGTGAGAATTTGGCAAGTGAGGGAGGAAACAGTGAGGCGGGGCCTGTCCCCACGAGGGTGCCATGCTGTGATTAATGAACCCCCCAGTGTTCCCCAGGGGCTCCCAGCAACTGCACAAGGCCACCTGCCGTGGAATACAGAGCCTCTGCCTGCGCCTCCCCGATGCTCCGGGTGCCACCTTTGCCTAAAGAAACGCCCATGCTCACAGTTTCCCAGCATTTGGCCCAAATTTCACCAAACGGAAAGAAGAGGCTTTGTCCACCCGAGTTCTATTCCCAGTCCCCTCCTGCTCTGCGGGTACTGAGATATGGCCTCAGGCAGGTTACTGTGGTGCTCTGTCCTCCATTTCTGCATTAATAAAATGGGAATAATAATGGCACCTACCTTAGAGGGGTTTTGTTCACGGATTGTAGAAGTTCCTATCTGTAAATCGCTTGCATTGGGTCTGACACAGTGAAAACACTAAGGAAGTGCTTGGTGTGTGGAAGTGCTTCTGCCTTCAGAAGCGTGTTGTTCCCTGAGGACCGGCCAAATTCCTCATGGATACCAGCCTCTGCCTCCCTTCCCACCCCGGGTTCTAGGAGGCCCTGGGCCTTGAGTTTCTGCCTCTGCCAGTAACTTGAAGCCAGTAACCTGCAGGTCTCAAAATGTGGAGAAATTTCTCGGAGAAGCAGGTCACAGACAAGCCAGCCAAGCTGCTGCCCCATCCACCAGGGAAGGAGCTCAGGGACACCTTCTCCTCCCCTCTCCCCAGCATCACTAGAAGCCCTGGTTCCACCCAGGGTGCCTGACACAGCACAAGTCCCCATACAAGGGAGTTGTCTATCGAAACGTAGTGAAAGGTATGTCCAGCACTGATGTCTCACCAAATCCCACAGTCAGCTGGAAGGCTCAGGACCCAGAACAGTGGGGAAGACCACCCACACTGGAGGCCTCCCATGCCTCAGTGGGCCCTTCAGATCTCACATGCAGTCCCAGGGAGGCCTGAGGTCGCCGCCCACCCCCACAGACCACAGCAGTCTCCATCTGTGCAGTGCAACGGCTGAAGCAAGTGGTCTGCAAAGGCCGTCAGATCCTGGCAGAATGCAGAGGGACCCCCGTGCCACCATCATCGCCAGAACTCATCTGCAGATCACTTAGTGCAGGACGGTGTTAAAGGTGCAGCCACAAACCCACAGGAACCTCCGGTGGCATCTATTTCACAGATGGGGAAACTGAGATTCAGAGGAGTTACGTAGCTGCACTTTTACAATTTATAAACAGCCAACTGGTTATAAAGCCAAGGTTTGTGTGGTCTCCAGAACCGCACCTGCAAACCCTGACTGTGGGTTGTTACGGTAAATCTGATGATGCCAGGAATAGGAACAGTGTCCACGGGCCGCTCATTTCCTCCATATGGGCATCTCAGTTTTTTCAGAAAGACTAAATAACTTTTCTAGAGCCAACAGAAAACCATAACATGTAAATCCAGTCCTGCCACTCCTTTTGTTGTAAACTGTACCCACCTTAACCAGAACATGTTTCCCAAATTACTCACCCAAGTTAACTGTTTCCTTCTCATAAGCACAGAAACACCATACCAGCTATTAAAATACTGAAATACATTTGGGCCAACTGGTATATAGAGGCCACCCCAAGTTCCCCAAATGTACCCCCCCATGCTGAAGTCATTCTGGCCCTTCCCATGGAACCATTAGGCCTCCCATGACTCCAGCCAATACTGAGTTCCTGACAGTGTCCATTCTGACTGGCCAGTGATTAGAGCAGGCTGAGTGTGAATATCCTGAGTATTGCCACACCTAACCTGATGCCATATGCACAGGCATGTAGACATACATGTTATAGCAACTTCTGGTCCGACACATGCACATATAAGACACATAAATGCAGAAACACCTGTGTATAAACACACGTGTACACACAGATGCACATGCCTATGTGGATGTATGTGCATACAGACACACAGACACACCACACATGCATACCCCAGCTCATCCTCCTGCTTGGTGCCTCCTACCAGCTGCCAGAGGCACCCCAGGCTGGCGGTTAGCCTCTGTCCCTGAACCTCTCTCTTTTCCTGTTCCTGCTCTTTTGAAAGCGAGGGTTATTCCATCTGATACCTGGAAACAGAGAGGAGTTCAGTCTCGTGGGCAGATGGCTAGTCCTTGAGAGAGAGATGGCCAAAACATGTTCTCACCACCCACCTGGAGTGCCCTGCACAGGGCTGGCACACACTGGTGCTCTGCCTGATGGATGTCACATCAACTAGAAGACAAAATGCCAGTCATAGGCAGACAGGGAGGATTCCAGCAGCCTCAAGCTCCCAACAAGCCCACACATTCAGCCTCTCATCAGAAAGGAGGTAAGGAGTCTCCTCAGCTAGGCTGTTGCGCTCTGTGGGCTATTGTAAGACACCGAGGGAGGGTGGCCTTCCAAGGACAGTGATAGAGCTTCCCACCAAGCCCACATCACGACACTTGGATCTAAAACAACCTGTGCAGGGCAGCCCTGAGCGCGCATGGGGATGCCCCCAGCCCTGCCTCCTGCTCCAGCCAGTATCACCTGGTGCCAGTATAGCCTCAGAATGGCAGATGGGGCACAGCTTTCATTGGATAAACATTTAATGAACACCTGCTATGTGCCAGGTGCTGCTGTGGGTGAACAGGAGAGAGCAAACACCAGGCTCTGACTGTGCCTGGAGTAGCTCTGCCTACAGAGCAGCCCCGTTATCTCACAGCAAAATTATGGCTGTCAGCCTTCGCGACTTCTGATGGAGACACAGCACAGCATTTGAGGTCTCAGAAGGGCTCTCGTTCCTCCCTTCTTGAACTGTTTATCAGAGTAACTCTCAGAGACTCTGATCTCATTGCCAGGAGAGCAGCTGATCCTCCCAGGAATGGCCTACAGTGTCTGAGTGTGCTGCCTGCACAGCAACCCTGGTCCCTGTGGGAGAAAGTGTACCCTCCCCCACACAGGCCCCAGGCCTGAGTTTCCACAGGGAGTGTCACCCTCCCAAAGAACTCCATCCAAGGGCCTGCCCGGGACCCTGCCTGCTGGGGAAATGCACATTCAGCTACGCAAGTGTTGTCTCGGTTTTGTGGCAAATAAAGGGGCCCCTGGGAATTTCAGATGTAACACTGATGAATGGAAGTCACAGGGCCTGAGGGCCAAGACCAACAGGGCTGTTTGGAAACCCTTATAGCCAAATTTCTCTGTTTTCAGGGCCATTTGCTTGAACAGCCAGCCTGGACCAAGGTGCTCTCCAATGGAGCTGGCCAGCGTCCTGCAGCCTGAGGAGACTCTGCCTTCCTGCGTGGAGGTTGTGCCTCACCACATCTGCACACCCAGCACAGGACCAGGCACAGAAGAAATGGCCCCATTAACTTAATGGCTTTGTTTGCTTCCAGAAGCATCTGCTTGCTGAAGGCAGGGTCTCTCCCCACCACCCGCCATACCCATCTCCAGTCCACTTCTGTCACCTTGCTGGGAGGAAGGGAGCCATGTCCCAGATGACACCTGCCCCCAAGGAGTTGTCAGGAATCCCACTGATCACCTTCATTCTCCCTCTGCACCTACGAGCAGCTCTGGGTAGAGAAGGCAACAACATCAGAGCACTGTCCCTAACCAAGGACTCTGATATTCTACACACAACCTCCAACGGCAGCATAAAACAAACAGTGGGCTCCAAACCAACTTTCAAAATCGACATAAAGCACAAAATGTGCCCAAACTGCTCAGCCTGACCTAGGGCTCTACTGAGCTTTGCTCCCACTGTGGGTGTCAGGCTGACCATCCAGAACTCACTGGAATAAGGGACGCTTGGAGCAGACCCAGAAGTTACTCCCAGTTCCCCAGATTTCTCCCCTCAGCCTCCCTGTCCAACCTCACAGTTCACATGGCTTCTGTGCCTGGTCTCTACGGTCCCTGTCCCTGACAACCAGCTGGGTACCAGGGGCCTTGAGCAAGGCCAAGGCAGACGGCCTTGCCAAGCAGCAGCTGAGTGGGCTGCAGGAGTGCTCACTCCTCTCCTCCCTCAGAGCAGGACAGTGTGCAGAAAGACAAGACCTGAGAGTTGCTTTGACCCACCTGCTGTCTCTAGAAAACTCAGCCCCCTCAAAACATCAGGAGTCTGCAAACCCCAAGGCACTGGAATTCCAGCAATGTCAAAACCTAAACTTGGTTCTCTGATCTCACAGTCCAGAACAAGGTGACTACCCAGCTCGTTCCAGCCCATTCTAGAGGAATCCCCACCCTCTGTGACACACATTAGCATCTCTAATGTGGCAGGAGCCTGGCTGTTTTTTGGTTTAGTTTTGTTTTGGTTTTTACATCTCTCCTCAAGCCGCTCACCATGTTCATGCTTCTGCAAAGAAAGGCTGGGTTCTCCAGCCCATGGGCCGGCCAAAAAGCTAGGGCTTCCTAGGAAACCACGGGGGCCAAACACAGACCCGGTGGTGGGGTGACCCACGATCTCCTGGTAGCAGTGAGCGCTGCTCCTTTCTGCTCAGGCGGCTGCTGGGCAGGTTGTTCCCGGGCCTCAGCTCTGTACATCAGCCGCTGCCTGTTTCAGTGAGGCCTCCGGTGCCTGGGGATCTCTTCTTGAGAGGATGAGAAAGTCGTGGCATCACCAAATCCATCAGCTGTCTGGGGCCTTAGAAAGATGCCCAGACCAGCAAATACACGGGCATCAGGAAATAAAGCAACAGGCCCAATCAATTCCATTTCTAGTTCTAGTCATGTCCCCAACATCCTTCAGCATCTTGGGAAAGCCTTCTCTTCCTCTGGCCTTCAGTCCCTCCCTCCCATCAGCAGGAGGCCAAGGCCAAGGGAAAGAAACTCCCTGAGGAGACTGAGGAGCCACCTTCCTGAGAGAAGAGGCCAGGTCCCTTTTCCTTAGCACCTTGTGACTATGCCAACAGAAACAGATGCTAGACTCACAGGAGGAGGACACAGGGAAGTGTGAGGTAGGGGGGCCCAGGAAGGAGCACTCTCCCCCAACTCTGTGGGCGTGGCCCTAAGTCAGCCCCGGCAAAACTCCAGGGCCTCAACCTGAGCTGTACCTTTGTCCTCTCTCTTCCTAATTGGCCTTTGCAGCCCTCAGCAAAGGCGTTGGTTGAGTTGGTTGGGCTCACACAGTACAGGCCTCTGCAGGCAGAAGCCCAGCCTGCCAACACTGGGACCCTGAGGTTCCTCTCCTCCCCTTCTGTGTGCACCTGCCCCAGGCCCCAGTACGTCTGTCAGGCTGGAGGCTCCTCCCCAGCAGCACAGCTGCCTCCTGGGTGACTGCTGAAGCATGGAGGCCAGCTAAGGCCACAGTCCCTGCATGTGGCCCTGTGGGGGCTAGGAGAGGCCTGTGCTCCCTGAAAGGCACCTACAGCCCATCTAAGCCACACAGAACACAACCAGTAAGGCAGGATCTGTCCTTGGACTGTACCCTCCTCTGCTTTTCTGTCTAGAAGTCTCTCTTGTCTCACTGGGTGTGCTCCAGTCCCCACACATACCCCTCATGACTTCCTCTCCCCCCCCCGCCCCCCCCCGCCGACTTCAGCATTTATCTCCTCAAGGACAGGACTCTCACCGGCAAAGGCTTCTATGTAGCAGTTCACTCATATGCTCCAAATTCATGGGATGCCCAGTATTCCATCTCCTCAGTCCCCAAACCCAGCAGGCCTGAACCCCAGGAACCATAGCCACCAATATAGCCCTCATTCTCCTGGGGAGCATGACCCATGCCCCCTCACACCCAGAGCAGACACTGAAAAACTGAAGGCACTGGGCAGAGCCAGGAGCTCTGAGTTTGCGTGGAGGCTCAGGTCCCTGGCACCTCTGGGTTCCCCCCACCCCGGAGCCTCTGCCTTGGCAATCTAAATACTCCACTTGCCCGATTAGTCAGAAATTGCCAAACTGGCCTGAAAATGATCCCCCGCCGGCAATGGTCATTCACATAAATCCTTGGTCAGCAGCTTCAGAACAGGGTAGGGAAGTGCTGGGACAGCCCCTGGCTTCTCCTGCTGGACACACCTTGGTACCACGTCCCAGGACTTCCATAACAAAGCACCACACACAGAGGCTTAATAAGCAACAGAGATTTTGTCTCATAGTTCTAAACACCAGAAGTCCAAGATCAAGATGCTGATGGCAGGGGTGTTCCCTTCTGAGGACAGTGAACAAGAGTCTCTTCCAGGGCTTGACCCTAGTTCCTCCTGGTGGTTTCCCTTGATGTGTAGAAGCATCACCTCAATCTGCCTTCATATCAACATGAGATTCGCCATATATACCTACATTTAAGTTTCTGCCTTCTGTAAGGACAGCAGTCTCACCCTGATGACCTCACACAGGTACTGGGGAGAAGGATTTCAGCATGTAAATTTAGGGGGACACAATTCAACCCTTGCCCACATCCAGCCTCTTTCTGACAGACCTCGTTGCCATGCCTGGTCTGTGTATAAAGAGGACCATATAACTCTGGCTTGTTTTGTGACCTTGTGCAAGTTGTAGACATGGGATTGGGGGCTGAAAAACTTTTTAGATGATGACTTAATCCCTCTGAGGGTGAAGAAGAATCACAGTCCCCATGTCCCAGGATTATCATGGTGCTTTTGTGAGATGCCAACACTGTGTCACCCAGATGCTCTCCTCCCTCCCATCCCCTCCACCCTGGGAGGCACGCCATAGAAACTAGGGTTCCAGAAAGATAGGAGAAGGATATGTGGGGGAGCAGAGAGCTCTTGGCCCACACCACAGTGGGGAACAGAAACTGAACTGGCACCTTCCTAATCTTTCACATCATCCCTTTTGTCCAAAGTGAGGTCCACGCCATGAGTATCCAAGAATTTGCCTCACAGGCATCCCCAGTCCCCAGCTCCTTATTAAATATTTCCATACTCATTTGGGCACAATCGGAATTTTTAATCATCTTCCTGAGCATCAATTTATGGGGCTAGATCATTTCCAGATGTGATTCAACATACAAAAAAAAAATGCACTCATTGATTAACAAATGATTTCTAGATGGATAACACACGTGACTAAAAATCCCTGGTTGAAATTTGCATCAAATTCTGTTTGAGTGGTAAAGAAGCCAGGAGTCTCCCTGGTCTAATCTGTCTGGTTGCAGCAAAGGTCTGTGCATCTGTTTCTGACCAGATCAAACAGGAGCTGGAGAAAGAACTTTGGCCTTTACCAGATTCTCTCCTCCACCCAGCAGCCACCATTGTCTGAGTCAAGACTAAGAGCAAATCATACAAGGGGAAAGAATTCATAGCTACTAATCCAAAGACCGCTGTCTAGTTCATACAAACTCCCTGTGTGACCATCAAGCAAGACACCTCACCTGTCCTGATTATCATTCATTTATTTGACTGCTCCACAAACATCTCTAAATTGCTTACTGGGCACCAGTTAACTGATACTGGGTGTACTCATATATGTGAAAGACATTGCTAATTTATGATTGCACAACTTCTCCAAAGATCCTTCACCAGGTGCACTAGGCAGCCACTAAAAAGATCTCCTGTTTCAGGGATTCAAATCCAGGGAAGACTTGGCGTGCTCAGCCTGAGCTGTCAATTCAGCAGAGGGGGCAGAGCCAGGTGCACCTGCCAAGAAGGCAGGGTAAAAGCAAAGCCTCCAGTGAGCAGGCACTCAAGATTCCAGAAAAGGAGGAATCAGGCTTGGGTCCCGGTCGAGGAACTGTTCAGAGAGAAACATACGTGCCAATCCTGACAGAAAATAAGGACAACTTGGAAAAATGACCGAAAGCCAGTCAAAGCCACTGTAACTTTAGTTCTAGCCCCGCTTAGCACCAGCAGCAGAGTCCTGCCCACACGGGGACCATTTTACTGCTTCTCTTGGCCTTTCAGAGCCCCTACAGCTTTCCTGGATGCTCCACATTCCATTGGTTAATTGGTTTGTTCCTTCTCCTCTGTCCACAGCAGAGATCACATGACGTTTGCATTATTCTCAGCCCCCTTTCAAAGGGTATCAATTCCTCCAACGACCATAAGCATTGCTCAGTTCCTGTGTGTTTCATGGGGCCACAGGAAGGACAGATGCACCTATCTAAAAGGAAAATGTCTGCATCTTGGGCTGCAACCAAGCCACAACTTAATTTCCTCCTCTGGCTGTAATTCTTGAGAAGCAAATAAGAAAAATGGGGCTCGGGTGACTTTGTCTCTGATAAATAGGCCACATTCTGTAGCTGGACAAACAAGGTGCTTGGCTGGAAGTAAGATGTTCTTTGGCTGGCAACTCCAAAACGTGCTAGAGTCCTCCCAGGTTCTATTTAAAGCAGCCGCTAGCTTCCCTGGCCTCTGTGCACTGCCCACACCAGAAAGAGGCAGACAGCAAATGTAGCACCAGTAATGTTGCCAGAAAGCTAATGTTTTCTGAGAACATACTGGGTAGCAGTCCTGGGGAGTGGTATTTTGCTTACATTCTCTTCATTTAATCTTGACTGTGACCCTCTGAAGGTAATTTGATAAATAAGAAAACCAAGACTCCGTCAGTGGGTTTCAATAAATTGCTCAAAGACACACAGCTGGTAGGTGGTGAAGTGGAGATTGGAACACAAGACCAACTCCAAACTCTGTTCTCAATTGCTCCAGGCTGTGCCTATGGACCTTCCCTCCATCCCTCTGCTATTCACCTCATGTCCAGAGGCTCCTGGCTTAAGCGTGTGACCATGACAATGAGCATGATGTGGGACACAGCAATTCTAAGATGCTCAGACAAATCAGAACTGCTTTTTGTCCTTCTTCCAGGAAGTTTTTGGGCTGTATTCCACAGGTGGGGCCTCTGCCTGCCCGGGAAAGCAGAAGGGCTTGGGTGTCAAGCCTTTGCCTCAACAGAATTGTTACAGCTCTGGTGGAATGGTGGGGGGACAAGAGCATTTCTGATCAGCATGGAACAGGCTGAGAGGGGGCATGTAGCTAGTTACGCCTTACAGAGGGAAGGAAATGCACCCTAAAGGCTGAAAGACATTTTAGGCAGAGCAGAAATTCTGTATTGAACATACCCCTTTGTCACAGCCCAAGATTATGACTTTTGGATACAGATAAAAGATAACCATGCACAGAAATTTGTTATAGGTCTCAGTGAATGACTCATTTTCACCCTCCGGCTAGATGTGTCACCACCCACTGGTGTCCCCCATCAGACTCTCCTTACAGCTTCTGCTACATCTCCAGGTTACCGGAGAGTGGCCCAAGCCAGGGAGGAGATGGGGCTGGCACCTGGGCAGGGGCTTCCAGGCTGGGAGCCCAAGAACTTCCAGACTAGAGGAACAGCTGTCACCCATTCTACTGTCCTCATTATTGTGACCTCCCCTGGATGACCTTTCTAGGGGACAAGCATCCCCTTGGTGTGCCATTGTGGAGACTCTGCAGAGGCAGGTTCTCTTCTCTTCCAGGGGAGCAGGCCTGAAAATGTTTTCTGAGTTAAACTTGATCCCTTCAGTCCAGGATAGAGTGTCTCCTGGGCAGTCTTTGGAAGGTCAGGGGCTCAATCTTCCCTCTGAGTTACCTTGGTCTTGGGCACCACTCAGGCCTCCAAGAACAATTCCAGTGACTGTTGCCCCTGGACTCCCATCCTAGAAAATCACTGGACTCCAGGCCTCTGGGGCCTGGCGGCTCCCATGCTGTCTTTTCTAGTAGTAGAACTTGCCCTGCTATTGTTTCCTCTAATCTCTGTCTCTGCTTCTTGGATGTCTTCCTTGTGGTTGCCCTTGCGCCTCCAAATTAACCTTGAAACTAGGATTTTCCCAGCTATTAGCTCAGCTTCCAGCCAAACTTCAGACGACTTCAATGAATGGGGCTCTCCTGGGGACTCTCAAAGCAAGCTGGTGCTTTCCATTTCAACAGTCTCTCCTCCCAAGGAACTTGGAGTGAGTTTTCTAGGGTGGGTCTAGAGGAAACCAGACTGCCTGATTCTCTCCCCACTCACAGTGAGGGATCATTGTCTAACATTTTCTCTCAAAGTCTTCATCCCTGCAACCCAGGAGCCTGCCTGTCCCTAGTGGTCTGCCCTTGTATTCCCCTGTTCCCTCCAGAGGGTGGAGTGTATGAACCTTTTGAACCCCATGAATTTCGCTGACCTGACTATTTCAAGGGTATGAAAAACCCAGTGGCCCTCAAATCAACTTTCCCATCATCTCCCAAACATGAACCATCAAAACTAGCAAACTTCCCACTTTCTTCATGTTCCCCAACTCATGGATTTGGCACTTTGGGGTATCCCCTCCTCCATGTCACAGTTCAGTCCAAACTCCTGGGGCTTCCCCTCATTCCTTCAGTTACACATTTGCAATGGCTCTTGCATCTGTCTTTGCTAAAATATCCCCCTTGCTCATGCTTTTTTCAAGTGAATTTCAGCACAGCCCTAGCTGTGGGCCTGGGAAATGAGGAGAGACAGGGTATATGATGGGGGTTGGGGGAGAGCATTTGATCCAGGCTGGACCAATCTGATTTATCTCTCTCCTTTTTCCCACTCACTCCAGAATTTGGGCTAAGAGATACAGGACTATAGTAAGAAGGTCGTATAGAGTTTGGGTCACAGTTGGTATCAGAGTAACCCTAAATCTTGGAAAGGTTGAAATTCTGAGAATGCAGAAATGAATGTCAATCTAAAAGAACTTCCAGGGAAAGAGCTTGAGCTGAGCTGAGAGAAGCAGAGAAGACCGACAATGCCACCCCATGGAGCAAGACAGAGGATCGGAGAGTGACAAGCACCATCTCACAGTTTGCCACATTCCAGGAGGCCTGAAAGTGCTTTTACCAGCTCTCTATTCTTACTGCTTAGCCCTCATTTCACCTCAGTTCATCTTGAGAAGTTTTTGTTTCTCATAATCAAATAATTCTTAATTGAGCCAAAAACTTAGGATAACTATTTAACTTTTCAAGTTTGTGACCTGACTTCTCAATCAGATTGGGAGTCTCATGCCCTGCTCATTCCAGTTTCTCCAACCTGGCCAGGCCTGGGAGCCATGGAGACTGCTGTTAGCTGTGTCATAATTCCCCAAGATTTTCACTTCTTCAAATCTTTCCACTGTCCCAACCAGCAGTCATGGAAGATTGACTGTGACCCAGCATGGCCCTCTGGTTCTCTACCTGACACTCCTTCTGTTCTAATTTCAATCCTTCCTGTTGCCCAAAGATACCCATTGGATGGGAGATATCAGGAAGGGGCCAAATATCATATACTGCACAAGTGGTCAGCAAGTACCCTGCAAAATTGTTCTTTCTTTCATTATGCAATCCATCCATTCATTCACCTATCTGTTGGTCCATCTACCTAGCCAACCACCCAGCCTGTAAAGAGCATTGCTCCTGGACTCACCAAGGTTGGGAATATTGAACTAAATAGCATGGAGTCCCTACCTTGTAGTTAGGAAATACACAATCTGAGCCCACATAACCTCACTTAGAGGCCATCATGCTTAATCTCACCAAGAGTAATAACCAGAAGCAGAGTGGGGAGAAGTACTGGGTCTTGTCCAGGAGACTTCATGCTAACGTTGACCCTTCCTGGAATAGGAAAGGAGTTGTCAGGAAGCAGAGAGGAGGGCTGGTGTAGGGGCAGGGCTCCCTGAATCTGCCAACATCGTATAACAGGGTGACTTCCACCCTCATCCAGGTATTAGGCCAAACCCAGAGGAGCACTTGCCTTTTGCCACATAAGCCAGTGGTCCCTCAGTGGGTGCATATGGAAGACAAGAGGACAGGGCAGGGGCTGCATTGTCCTGGCCACGTCAGAAATATCTGCCATGGGGAACATGCTCAGCCAGGCTCTGAGATCTGGGACCACAGGCTATACAGAGCCAGAATCTTATTCATGCATACAGACCCAAATCCCCCAATCTCCACCCACCCACCTCCTCCTCCTGAATATAGCCATCTTCTTGCAGGGCAGTGCCAGAACCCCCGTTTCCCAGCTATTTGTCTTTTAAATGAGCAGAAAGTTCTCCTTGAAGCTGATTGCCCCCCTACAGTGGTCACAGCCCAGGCCCTTCTTGGTTGGAGCCTCCAGTAGAAGCTGATTGCAAAAGCCCCAGTGTGGCCAGGCCCAGGGCAGTGGATAGAGAGAAGACACTTATACAAACAAATCAGGGTTTTGTTGTAACTTCTTTGTTTTTCTGGTTTATTTCCTATATAAGTTTCTTTTCCAGTTTTCAGAGATGGGCCTCTGATTAAGTTGTTCCAAGTCCCTGGCTGTGTAGCAGCCAGTTCTACTCTAACTGCCCTCCCCTGGTCTTCCTTTATGGAGGCCAGGCCTTGGTCACTGCAGTTTGCCTTGACCTGCCCCTCAAAGCAGGTGTCCTCACCTTCGTACTATGAACATTGGGGGCAGGACAGTTTGTTGCTGTCCTGTACATTCCAGATGGATTAGCCCTATCCCTGGCCTCTACCCACTTGAGGCTGACAGCTCCTCCCTCTCAATAGTGACAACTAACAATTATCACATGTCCTCTGGGAACAAATCTGCCTGGTTAAGAACTACTACTTCAGAAGGACACAGCCTGACATCTTCCTGGGCAAGACTCAGTCTCTGTGAGGTGAACAGCTTTATTTTCCAGAGGACATAGGAAGTCATCCCAGGTGTCCCCTCTGAATATCCTCTGCAGCATCTGCCACCAGTCCCAAGGGCTGAGAGGTTACACTTAGGCAGGCAGCCACCACAGCCTTCTTGAGAGCAGAACTCAGGCTATTTGGCTCTTTCCTTAATACCCCAACATCCTAAGTTTCCAAGAAAACTGAAATTTAAATACCCTATCCCACTGGTTC
This sequence comes from Galagoides demidoff, assembly GCA_963574575.1. Classification (NCBI taxonomy): domain Eukaryota; kingdom Metazoa; phylum Chordata; class Mammalia; order Primates; family Galagidae; genus Galagoides; species Galagoides demidoff. Next base: position 82,383 of record CAUYQV010055572.1, read on the forward strand.
CATTAATGAACATGGGTCACTCTATTTTTGATTCAAGAAAGATGGTTTCTATACCAATGATAGTTCTTACCAACTAGGAGCTGCCAGAATGAAGGGCTGATAGTGCTGGTCAGTCTCTCCTATTTGCATGTGGGCCCTGTAACTTCCCAACCTACACTGCCCTTCCAGAGGGACAGATTCTGGAAGCTCATTCTATCTGATACAATAGGGAGTTTTTAGACCAACGAGGACAAGGGCAGGGAAAGGATGGCGTCCTCTGTGTTAGTTAAGGGCCTCCCAGCATCCCTGGAAGAAAGGCTCATGGGACCATAGTGGTGACAACCCTGGTGTAACAGCAACATCAAGTGAAGGTGGGGATGGTGACACTGGCTGTAGTTGTGGTAAGGACAATGGGTGTACAGATGCTGGCAGAAAGCAAGCCCTCAATGACTCCCTGTAGACTGCCCTCCTGACTCAGACACACCAGGCTTGCAGCAGACAAACCACTGGTCACTGCAGGCATGGCCTGATTCCCAGTTACTTCGTGAATTAAATCAGGCTTGAAATGAGGAGCCCTCATTTGAAGCAGCCCCTCAGGAGGCAATGTAAACTCTGAAATGCATTTTTGGAGGAAATGTTAAAACTTTTTTAACATCCCAGTTAAAAGAGAAAAATGAAAGTTACAGCTGCTTCATATTTTACATTACAACTGACGCTGACAAAAGTGTGGCTAACAGAGGTGGTGTCAGAAGTGGGACTCTCAGAGGAAGGCTAGAGGGGATCGTTTCCCCACGTGGTCTCATAACAGAGCGTGCTTCGGAAGTGGCCACTTTGAGGCCCCTGCACATCTCTCACTGCTGCTCTAACATCTGACAGCAGGCTGGCCAGGTCGCATGGTTAGACCATGATGGTGTCCTCACACAGGAACATTTTCACCATCTCCCATTCTTGTTTCACAACATTTGTCTTTGCCTGTTAATTTAGGGATATCTGTGGGGAGGTGGCAGAAGGGAACAGGGATGGAACCACTTATTAAGCCGGCCTGTTTCCACCTTGCCTTGATTCTGAGATCCTTGAATTAAATTACTGAACATTTGGCAGCAATGTTTAAAAGATGCTATTTTATAAATTGGTGTGTTTTTTTGTCAGCTGAGATGACAAGACTGTTCAATCTTATGCCCTTGCTAAAAATACGGGAAATGGAATTATACCTGCTCAGGTCTCCATAATTCAGCAGCCAGGAGCCGGAGAGAGCCGGGGAGGTTCTCTGAGCAGCCCTGTCTCCCGTGGCTCTGCCTGCTCGGCCTCAGCTCCTGGGCACCCTCACTCCCCTCATGGATGCCACGGCAGCACCAACTCCCAGACCTGCTGCTCCTGAAAACATGTATTTCACACGTCCTCACACGTTTGTGCTTTTGCTGCTCCTGTTGAGCTACTGATGATTCTTAAAAGCCCAGCTGTCATGGCACCTTCTTATCTGCCCTATGCTCCCCCTCTTCATTAATCTCTGACTCCCATGCACACATTTTTATGCCTCACTTTTCACTTTTCACTAGAATTATATGCTTATGTGTTGACATCCTGTGCCTGACTTCATGCTGGGAGAGCAGAGGCCCTGAGTTCAACATTGCAGCTGCCAAAGCCCGACACAGACAAGTTCAAGTGGACACGTCTCAATTTGTTAAATTACTGTGTCTTAGTCAATGCTGTCAAGATTGCCTATAAAAATAGAACTCCCTCAAATGGGACTAACCTACCCTCAAAACTACCTTTTAACTAAGTCAAAAGAGAGGTGCACTGGAAGATGACACAGTATCTCATGTCACCAAAGGGCAGACGTGTAGCTTGGTCTCCAAGAAACCCAATCAAAAAAGAGATCGCCCATGAAACCAAGCCCCTATCTCCCTCCAGCTCTCCACCCTTCTTGTCCTATCTGAGGAGGCTGTGACCACAAAGTGACTTAGTCCCTGGGCACTCATCAAGATGCTCTGTGCTCGAGTTGCAGGTTCCTTGTACATTAAATCCACTGTCAAAATCCCATCTTTGAAGCAGAGATGCACCAGCCAGGGGAGACATTGCCTCTCAAGGTCAAGGTTTTTCCAACTGAGGAGGTGTCCATGCCACCACGGAGATGCCCTGGCACAGAGGGAAGGGCAGGGTAACATGGTATAACAGAAAGATGGGGGAGAAAGAGACGAGAACTGCTTTTTACTTGTACCCGGCCCAGAAAGCACACCTTCTGCCTGTTGCACATTTCAGCCTTAACCTTCTTAAAGAGCCTTTTCAGTTCTCACTTCCTTTGCAAGAGGAAAGGAAGTGGGAACTGAATCTCCCACCACTGCGGCATCCATGAGGGGAGCGAGGGTGCTCAGGGGCTTCAATCTCCCACCACACCATTCCGTGGTCAAGCAGGACTGCTTCACTCTGCTGGGGGAGCTGCAGAGTAAGCCACACATTGTGTCCCCCCCCTCAAAGAATTGCACGTTAACACTGGAAGTCATAAGCTTGGGATGGGCCCTTTCCATGGTGGAATTTCATACTTCACTGGTTGGCTTGAAGGAGAGTGAATACAAAAAGCTTAGGGCAGTGTTTGGTGTGGTCTCCCCCAAAATGGCAACGGTATACAAGTGCATAGTCCACAGAGTCAGAGAAGGCAGGTATGAGCAGCATTGAACAATGACAGGCCAGTTCTTTGCTTGGTTTAGAGCAGTCATGCCTATGCTATAAGCTCTGGATCTTAATCCTATCTCAGAGCTATCGCAAGGGGCCTCTGAGGCTGCCTGCATGTTAAGCAATGCCTATGGCCTTAATATGTCTTATCATATGAACTTGAACTACCTTTCAATGCATATTGGTGCTGCTATGAGTAACAGATTAAATTTATTTCAAAATTATCCCAAATTTATAGTAAATTTTACTTATTTAGTAATTTTTCAAACACTAGATTATAAAAGTCCCTTAACTATTCTGTGGGCTTTGAAAATGTTTTGACATTAAGAAAGAAACCTTAAAATCTCTCAAATGCTAAGTTTCTTCTCAGATTTCCCTTTCAGGCATGATTTGATGGACTTCAAAAGGCTGGAAGTAAACCCCCAAAACCAACAAAAGCACAAAAGACACCTGGGGTCGACAGCCAGCATTGCCGCAATTCTTTGCAACTTTGTCCATCTTGAGGCAGAATCTATTTCTTGACTTCCTGGTTCGATTTGGATAACAGCGTGCAGAAAGCATGATGTGATGCAAGTCCCAAGCCTGGGTCTCAAGAGTCTTTGCAGGCTTCCACGTGCCGTCTTGGGATTCTGCCACCACCATCCGGTAATAATGTCTAGACTTGCCAGATGGAGGATGAGAGACCATATGGAACCGAGAGGAGCCACCCCCTGGGGCTTGTTAGACTGACCAGCCTCTAGCAAACCCAGCAGCTGATCACAGACGCATGAGAGAGCCCAGCCAGAGTCAGCCAAGCCTACCTCTGCCCATGGAATCCCAGCCCAAACTGCTGACCCACAGATCCTGAGTTAAATAAACAATTGTTAAGTCACATTTTTTTTAAGTATCTTTATATTTGATAAGTTTGAGACCTTCTGGCACAATTTTGCCTGTACTTGTCCTGTGAGCATTTGTGACCACTCCTCAGTATGTGTACATCTTGCTACTGCCATGAGAAACTGCTCAAGCAAGGTCAGTGTTGATCACAAAATGCCACTGATATCCAGCCACAGCCCAACAGCACAGAAAGCTTATAGGGACCAGTCACATCCAAAATACTGTATTCCTGGGCTGGGCTGACACTGACCCCTGAGGCAGCACCTTCACAGTTGCCAAAGGAGGGTACCTGAGATTTAGAAAGAGGTTATGCAATTCACAGTGGTCAAAATCAGACATCTTCTACCTGATCACTCTCCACCGGGACTAGAGCTGCATTCCAACAAGCCAGACTGGAGTCAATGCTTAGGAAAAGTCGGCCCTGATCTCCTCCCTGCATCCCCACACCTCTCCCAGCCTTTCCTTTCATCCCTCTTACTGGGATTTCCTTTTTGACCCATTTGGTCTAAGGTTAAGATTATAAGCCACCACTCCCAGGAACATACCTCAGATCTTCTTTCTGTAGATGTTAAAATCCTAATGCAATTATGAGCAAAGTGTCTGGGATAAAAAGAGCCAGGGTCAACATGATACACTCACACCTGCTAATCAAATCAGGTCAGTGTTACTAAGAAACAAATGTGTAGGAGGGCCCTACTGTTCACAGGGCCAGGTCATCCTCAGGATCCGTCTACAATCAGCTGTCATGGGAGGAAGAGCCAGAAGATAGCCTTCCTGGGGAAGAGAGGTTATTTCCCAGGGCAATTCACAGCCTCCTGCCCAGATCTTAATCCGTTCTCAACCTGTGGGTCACGACTCCTTTGTAACAATAAAAATACATCCTGCATATCAGATATTTACATTACAATTCATAATAGTAGCAAAATTACAGTTATGAAGTAGCAATGAAAATAATTTTATGGTTGGGGGTCACTAGAACATGAGGAACTGTATTAAAGGGTTGGCAGCATTCGGAGGCATTAGGAAGGCTGAGAACCACTGACCTAGGGCATCCTTTTCTAGATATGAGGTCACTGTTCATCTCACAAGTCCGTAAGTCAAGAAACCGCAATATTTAGGAAAAAATATGTTGAAGAAGAAAATGAGAATTTAGGTGAAGTGTGCTTTAACCTCAGTCCCAAATACCTCTGGAGGGGCAATCTCTGTCTGGGGGCTCCAGCCCTGTCCAGCCCCACCAGAGGGTGGGCTCTTTCTGAAACAGAAAGTGGGGTACTTATTTTTCTTTTTTTTTTGAGACAGAGTCTCAAGTTGTTGCCCTGAGTTGAGTGCTGTGGCGTCATAGTTCACAGCAACTGAGGCTAAGTTGAGGCCAAGCGATCCTCTTGCCTCACTTTTTCCTATTTTTAGTAGAGATGGGGTCTCACTTCTTGCTCAGGCTAGTCTCAAACTGATAAGCTCAAGCTATCCACCCACCTCAGCCTCTCAGAGTGCTAGGATTACAGGCGTGAACCACCAGACCCAGCCTGGGGCACTGTTGTAAACTTTACTTCTCCCACCCCCACCAAACGCCCCAAGGAAACCCGGCATGCTAACCTTGGCCACTGTCCTCAGGACACAGAACCTGGCAGTGGGCAGTAATCTCTCCTTCCCTGTCCTTTGGCTTTCCTGGTCAGCAACTTCTAAACATTTGGATTAAGAGATATTTTATATATTCTAACTCCTAGGAAAGAATGAGAATTCACGGCCAAAAGGAGAGTCCCTTATTTCACAAGTATTAGTAGTTGTTATCATAAGCATCACGTGGGCCTCTCAGAGACTCCCCCTAGATCTTTTGGGACCAACCAACTCCGTGCCCCAACCTGTGCTGGGTGTGCAGGGCACAAGGGAAGAGAATCATCTTCATCGTCATCATCATCGCCACCATCACAACTCCACACAAACCCTTCCCTAGTGATCACTGCATGCCAAGCAGAATTATTAAATATTATTAACCTGTTCAAGATCACAGGATTAACATCACTAATTCACAGATAAAAAAGCTGATGCGTGAAAAAGATTTGGTAACTGGCTCAGGGTGAGCTGGAATTTAACTCCAGGTGTCCGGCACCTGCCTCTTAGGAAAAGAGGAGCCCTTCCCTCCTAGATGAACACTTGAAACCAGCACACAAGGAAAGGGGGTGCAAGGCAGCAGGTGCCTGAAGGATTAAGTAAGGGGAGTACAGTGCCACTTTCCTGCCACCCGCTGCCGACATTTGAGCTTCCCCTGGGTCAGGCACTGTGCTGTCATGATTTCTCTTTCAAAGTTTTCCGGATCACACCTTGTCCTGAGACATCAGGCAGAATGTGAAGATGGCGTTGATCCTGGGTTTGTCAGACTGTGAAGAATTACATCACCACCCCAGCACAGGCTCGGGGCTTATCACAGTCAACTACTGAGCAGGGATGAGGTGGGATAGCCAGAGGGACAGGGTAGGGGTTGGCCCTCCAGGGACCTGTCGGGACCCTGCACAGCAGCCCTGTGACTGGGAACAGCTGGCCTGTCCACGTCCCATTACAATTATCACCCCCTGTTTGCATGAAGCTATTTTCAAAGGAGGCCCAACCTTTCCTGAGGAAAAGAATGTAGTGCTCTTACAACTGGGTCCCATTTCCCTGGATCTCCTTAGAAGTCACTGTGAGATTCACAGACAGCTCTGAGCCAGCAGGACCTGAGCAGGGAGCGAGGGAATGCAGAGGGAAAATCCGCACCAGTAAAAAGTTACTAAATGCATGGCAAACAGCAAGGGCTGAGCACACGAGAGTGTGCACTCACCTAGAAGCTAGAGTCATTCTCTGGAGAGACAAGACAGTGAGTGGTCAGCATCCTAATTATGGCTCCGTACAATAAAAATGGTGATTTTATTCCTGGCTTGACGTTCACCAGATCCTGTGCTGAGTGAAGGCTTACACGCAGAATAGCACTTAATCCATTTTTAATCCTCACAACAACAGTACAAATTGGTTCTAACTTGAATAAAGTCTGGTTTTCCGACTTCTGTCTTAAAAAACCCAGCTACAGAAAAGAGACCTTGGCCTGGCTGCCAAAGTGATAGAAGGACTGAATCAGTCAGCACTGCAGGCCCTTGAGGAAATACCTAAGTGGCAACTCCACCCTGACACATAGATAACCTTTATAGCCGTCACTTTTCCCTGCTTCCCTCTATTATGGTGTCACACGTTTGCAGATGCCCCCAAAGCTCTCTTTCCTTGCCCTTAATGGTAAGCAAATTTCCCCCTCTGAGCCTGCTCTGGCTCACCCTCACTGTCTTATTCCCCTTCTGGCTCTGCCCTTGATGTTTAGCCGTTGGCAATAGAAAAGTCCTGTAAAGCTCCACGGTTTTCCCTTGCCCACAGCCGTCTGGGTAATAAAGCCCCCGAGACTGTCAGACGAGGACAGATCCTTCTTAGCCAGCAAAGGGATGATAGGGGGTGACATCAAATGGTGATTGGTACTGAGCTTCTGGAGGTGACATTGATCATGATGGGTACTAAGCTTTTGGTTATTTTTAGACCATCATAAATGAATTATCAGAACTGATTTTCAGATCAGGAGACTAAGCCTCAGAAAAAATCAGTAACTTTTGTAAAACATATTAAAAATGGCTTGGAATCTAGGTTTCAATTCCTAGATTCTAGATTCTAGATTCTAGGAATTGGAATTCTAGATCCCTTGGAATCTAGAATTCAATTTCCAAATGAATTCGAAAAAGCTACAAATAAGTGCTGCCCAGCCAAATAACCTGTCCTCACGATACCAATGCGTGTGGCCAACACCAGATCTGTGAAATGCATGCTCTCCTCCCCCTGCCCTTCCCTGGGTCAGACACAAATTGTCCCTTCCCGTGTCCTCTTTGGCCTCTGGGATGTATCGGTAGGCACAGATAGACACCCGATGCACACATGTAGACTTGAACACACATATTCAGTGCAATACACACTCACGCATAAAAAGCACACTTCACCCAGCCTCCCCTGACTGTGTGGGTGAAACCTCAGGGTGCTTCTCTACTGGCAGAGGGGAGCCTGCTATGTGACACGGCTCCTGAGTAGGTGGCACTTCTGCATTGAACCTTCTCTGCTAACTTCCAAGGAAAGAAATCCTTCTCCCCAATGTCGATACAGCCTCAGGTAATGTTTTTGCTGCAATGAAGTCCTGTCCCACGCTGAGGGAAGAGAAGAATGAGTGAGGTTTTTCTCCTGGAGAAAGCAGTGTTTGATTTTTAATAATAAATGAACATTTTGTATGTTTCCATTTGTAACAGAGCACTCTTTTGAAAGAAAGCAACTTAAAAATATTTTTTTTCTCTTTTGCATTTTCCTTTATGTGGCCCATTTCTCAGCCAGCCAAGGCATGCTGTGGGTGGGATGAGATGGGGCCTGCCTAGCACTGTGACAGCAGGAATGCACAGAGAGTTAATATTCAGCTCATATTATTGAAATGTAAAACAATGGGCCTGAGAGTTGGGCATTGACAGGGCGAGAGGATGTGCTAAATCACTTTAGTGTCTATTCAGCGTATTAACCATCCACCAGTCACCAATATTTATTAAGCCCCTCGTCTGCTATTGTGGAAGAATAGTCTTGACTTTAAGAAATTTAGAGGAGAAAGACAAACCACAAATAAACACAAGTAAGATAACCTTAGGTGTTGATAAGTGTTCTGAAGAAGATAGAATCGGGAGGTGTTTTGGAGGGATGGGCAGAAGGAGCTCATCTACCCTGGGAGGTTGGAAGGACTCACGGAGAAGGTGACATTGGACCTGAGATGGCAGTAATGAGGGAGCAAACAAGCAATGCATTCTGGAGAACGGCATTCCGAGCAGAAGAAACAGCAAGTGTAAAGACCTTAAGACAGGAAGAAGTTTAAAAAATTAGGAGACAAAGCATTAATGCCGCTGGGGTATTAGAAATGGATAGAAGGGGGAAACAGGAAATAGGATGAGATTTACAGAGGAAGGGTCCTCCAGGGCCTTGGAGACCAGGAACTAATTTAGATTTTATTCTTTATACAACAGAAAGCTTTATTTTTTTCTAGTATGGGGGAGTGACACGATCTGATTCTTCCTTTAGAAAGATCATCCTGGCTACTGTGTTGGGAGAATCAATTCCAGGGCTGGGTTGCTCAACCTTGGCGTCATCGACCTTTGTTGGGGGGCTGTCTCTGTCCTGTGCATTGTGGAATTTTTTGCATCATCCCCAGCTTCTCCCCATTAGATCCCAGTGTCAGTCCTCCCCTTTGTCTCTAGCAGTGACAACCAAAAATATTCCCAGATTTTGCCAAAAGTCTTCTCTGGGTTCAAACGGCCTGTGGGCAGAACCTCCGCTGTATGGGAACAAAGGTAGGCATAGGAATCCCAATCGAGAGGCCACAGGTGGACCAGGAGTGGAGGGTTCAAACCCAGCCTGGGCCTGCTTAACAAAAAAGATACCAAGAGGCCATAGCTGGGTCCAAGTGAGTGAAAGGGTAGCTTATAATAAGATAGCAGCTATAAATATGGTGAGAAGGGTTTGGGGTCCAAGATATATTTTAAAGTTAAAGCCAATGGGATTTGCTGATGAAATGGACACGAGGTATGAGAGAAAGAAAGAACTCAAGGGTAACTCCTAAATTCCTGGCCTTGGCAACTGAGGAGACAGCAATGCCATTCACCAGGATTGAAATGCCTGGAGTAGAGGGACAATATGGGGTCTCCAGCGGCAGCAAAACAGATTGGTTTGGCAATGCCAAGGTTGAAATTCCTATCAGACTTCCAAGTGGAAAGGTTCAGAAGGTAATTCAATGTTCCAATCTGGATTTCTGAGTAGATGTGCAGGCAGGAGGTGAGTGTACATTTGAGAGAGATCCACATATCAGTTGAAGACATTCAGGCCATGTGATTTTTTTTCTATAGTATAAATAGGTTGATAAGACTTGCTACCCAATTTAGGAGAAGAATATTATGTAGAAGAAAAAAAATGCCAGCAATCTATTTTTCATGTCCTGAGGGTTGAGGGTCAGAAGGCAAGATATGCAGAAAAATCTGGTGGTAAGATATGGAACTCTGGTGAGTTCCAACATGTCGGGAAATTGGATGGAAAAGTCAACATAGAGACCCTGGCCTTTTCCCATTTGGGATTCTATGTGTTGAGCTGTCACAGATTACCCTTGCACCGACGTGGCGGCAACCACAGCACAGTAAATCTCATTGTGCACCATGCTAGAGCTGAAGGGAGTCCCAGGGCTTGCGCCACCTGCCCTAAGCCACTCTGTGCAGCATCTAGAGCTGAAGGGAGTCCCAGGGCTTGGGCCACCTGTCCTAAGCCACTCTGTGCAGCATCTAGAGCTGAAGGGAGTCCCAGGGCTTGGGCCACCTGCCCTAAGCCACTCTGTGAGCATGCTAGAGCTGAAGGGAGTCCCAGGGCTTGGGCCATCTGTCCCAAGCCACTCTGTGCAGCATGCTAGAGCTGAAGGGGGGGGTCCCAGGGCTTAGGCCATCTGTCCTACGCCACTCTGTGCAGCATCTGGAGCTGAAGGGGGTCCCAGGGCTTGGGTCATCTGTCCTAAGCCACTCTGTGCAGCATCTAGAGCTGAAGGGAGTCCCAGGGCTTGGGCCATCTGTCCTAAGCCACTGTTTCCTTGTGGCATGTCTGGGCCTCAGACAATACCATTGGTCCCCCCAGAAAGCCTGCACCATCTGCATGGCCACGTGACAAGTGGTCCAGTGACCCTGCAGCGCAGACCGTGGGATAGGCCATCCAGGAAGTGCAGCCAAGAATAGAGGGGTAAAACCGTAAGCTTTGCCCACTCCTGACTGTGGCCACCAAAGCCAGCAGGGTAAGCAGTGAGCAGCCTCAGGGACACGGCCTTGGAAATCAGAGCACCTTCAGTGTCTCCTGTTCTTTCCTCCTCACACACCTGAGCACCACATGGGGTAAGGGAATGGGGAAGGGAGGAAGGACAAAGACAGGCATTTAGATAAAGAAACTGCTCAGTTAAGAAACTGGTTTGTAATTTTGAATTGGACCAAAGTGTAGTTTTATTTTTCCCCCCATTACCCAGTATGTAGGAGCTCCTGTGGAATATCAGATTATCTTTAGGAAAATGAAGAAAGAGCCATTTCTCTTGTCACCATGGCTGGTGTGGATACACTTCTCTTTGATTTATTAGTCAAACAACTAGCCCAGTGCTGTTTAGCAAACATTTTGGGGGTGTCACCTGAGGGCCCGACTCCTGAGTAACTGGCACGTTCCCCATTCATTTGGCAGGGACCATATAAGTCAAAAACATACAAGATAGTCACCTCCATAATGTTACTCAGGACTGCCCAGTAAGGAGTGGTGGGCTATGGGGCAGGCTGTTGCCCAGCCTCGCATCCCCCTCCAGCTCTCTGAGAAGGGCAACACGCACAAAGAGCCTCATGCCTCCAAGAGTATAAGGTCCAAGTGGGAAAAAGCATCCAACATGAGGCTTTATCACTTTCGAAGTAAGAAAAACAAATGAAATGATAGGGTCACAGATTCCAATAGTGATGAAATCGAAAGAAATCCCAGCACTTACTGGTCTGGTTTGTCATTTAACTGATGAGAATACTGAGGTCAGCCAAGGGTCCAGAGATGCTTCGAGTCACACAGCAAATCCAAGGTGAAGCTGAACCTCCAAATGCTGACTGTGACACAGCCATGGAAGCCACCCAAGTAGGTTTTAAGGAACTACTGAAAAACTAACAGACTCATGCAGATGTCAAGAAGAGAAGCTTTTAATGGAAGCAGCTCCTCATGGTTCTCTCAGGTTGGGGCTAGGTCAGAGACAAATGGTCCAGGAAAATGTGGTCAGAGAGGCCAGGCACCCTACTACCACTGTGTGCATGGGACTGTCCACAGAGGCGTGAAGATCTCTCATGTTAGAAGAATCTCTTAGTCCCTCCCTGGCTCTTCTCTGGAAGCAATGGTCCAGCTGGATTAGCTGGTGGGAGGAGGAGGACAGGGCTAGACAGAAGGAAGCCTGGGAATGCTAACCGCCTACAAAACCCAAGCCACCTAATTATTTTTATGACTTTGTATTTTTCTTACTAAGATAGATCCTCTGTACATAAAATGGGGTCAACTTGCAATCTCATGCCTGCATTTATAATCTTGCAACAAATCAGAGACCTGGTAAGGTCTCTAACTACCCTGCTCTAGAACCTGCCTGGTGTCCCTTAGCCTGTCTAGATCTTCCGTTCTGGGCAATGAAGCAATGGACCCTCACACTCTCCACCAGTCTTCAGCTCTGCAAACCTGAGGGCAGGCTAACAAACATGGCACAAGGGCAGGCACCCACCTGGCCTGCCTGAACAGCAGAGACAGCAGCTGTGACAACAAAACCAGCCGCCCCCACTCCCGGCCTTCATTCTTTGACCTTGAGGAAACGTTAGGTCTCACTTCTCTCTTAAACATCCTTTGTAGCCCTGCAGAGTTGGCCTTGGAGGCTGGGAGCGGTAAGGAGTGGTACTCCAGGAAGACTTAAGAACATTTTCCTTGGCAGTCAGGAAAGCACATCAAAAAGAGGGACCCTGTTTTCCTTCTTCTGTTTCCTCTGTGCTTCCTTGAAGCTGAAGGCAATGACATCACAGCAAAACAAAGTTGCCAAGACATATTCTACCAAAAAAAAAAAAAAAGTCCTCACATGGTTACATTTTCTGCAAATTGCAGCGTTTGGAGTATAAATCAGAGTAATTGTTTAAATCAGAGTGACTGTTGAAACAGATTTCCAGTGATCAAATCAAAAACGCAATCATTCCTGCGGTTCCTCCGGTGCTGGGAGCCCCAAGTACTTCTGAAACTGTCGGTTGTCAGTTACACGAAGTGTTTACATTAACATGCTGCCCTAACAGAAAAAATATATATTTTAAGAAGAAAATGTGAATCCAGGGTTACAAGAATGTTTCTGAAACAGCTAAGTCATCTTGTTTCAAGTAAAACCAGATGTTTGCATCAAGAGAAAGCCAATCATTTCTTTTAATTATGCTCAATGGTCAGGCCACCAAGAATACCCACATGTGTACACATGAGCCGGTGGGAATCAAAGGCTTTGCGACAGGGAAAGCAATCAGCAACTTCCAGACCACCAAATGGCACCGGCGCAGGGCACTTTTTCAGCTCCTTCTCTAGGAAAGAGCTCAGCAAGGTGAGACCACTCGCCTTCCCCAGGGTCAACGTCCCATGCTCTTCCTCTTTGCTCGCAAGAGTCAAGGCCAGGCTTGAGAGTAGATTCTCCAGTCAAGATTCATGATAAAGGGCCACAGAAAAGGCCCCTGGACAGTTCAGCCATCTTTGGAAGTGCCTTCCCAGGCTACTTCTCCATCACCAAAGCCTCAGGGAAGTGAATGGGACACACAGAGCCTCTTGTCTTTATCCTGAAAGAGGTACAGTGGGGGTTCAGGTTGTAGAGAAGCCTGAGCATGTGGGAGACTTACCTGTTAGCTCGGTCTCCACTCTGGTGCATGATGGGGTTTGGTGGCACTGGTGAGAAGCCGCACCCCGACAGATGGGCAGAAGGGAAGGCCTTGGGGCTTCCACTTCATACTAGGCCCACTGGGCTCTCCTGACCAGAGGCTCCAAGCAGAGACATCACTGCCTGTGGAGGGTCTTCACTTGTGGACTCTGGAAAGATTCTGTTGTCAAAATTCTCCCTATAACATAGTGGTTCTCAACCTGTGGGTGGTGACCCACAGGAATGGTATTAAAGGGCTGCAGCATCAGGAAGGTTGAGAACCACTGCTATAACAGAAGGTATGAGCCAAGGACCCAAGCCCTCCTCCAGGACAACCACAGTATCTGAGCCTTCTTACAAGTGGTAATTCCTAAATATTTGTTCTAGATGACACTGTACAATCACACTGCACAACTGCTCCTAATAGTACAGCAAAAATTTAATGCTCCCATTGAGACTGTTCCCCACACTACATTGTTCAGGGACCAGCTTCCCGATTTTACTATGTTTTATCATCAGTTTTCTTTAAGTTAACTTGCTTCTTTTCTCTGTGTGTGTGGTGTTGCTTTTACTTAGATTCTTTAGCCTTTCCAAAGGAAAACTATTCTTGAAATCATAGATAAGGTGTGTTAGCTATGTATCTTTTTGTGTTAAAATAAATGTGTAACTATTAGAATAAAAATATTTCCCCATGTTTTGGCTAAAACCATTTCACATGCCACTATCAGTACTGGCCCATGGCTTTGGGAAATGCTGCTATGCATTATTGTGTACATGTCTAGTGTTTCATCCAAACCTTTAATCAGATTGTTTTAAATAACTGTAATAAATGATATTCAAGATTGGAAGACTGATCCACGGTTCCATGAGCACAACTCTCGGCATATTGATTACTGTTGGAGAGGAATTAAAGTCCCTGCTTTGTTTTGTCCCATTAGAAACACTGACAATTTTCTGTCAAGAGAATGAAGGAGATACATTTTCTGCAGGACCCCTTATGAGAAGATGTGAACAAGAAACCAAACTTGTTTTCTCCATGTCTTTTCTTATGCCCTTGAACTTCCAAGACTATTTCAATGTTTTCTTCCAAAATGGTTCCAGCCTGGGAAATTTTAAAGGAAAGCTAATCCTGTATCATTATTAAACTAAGAACTCAGCTTTGAACTCAGCCCAGAAGTCAGACCCACGTCTATGCAGCCTGCATTTGCTAATCACTTCGTGGCTGCGGTTGAGTAGTAATGTCCTCAAAACCAGACCATCACGGGAGTCCTGACTTTCGAAGGGAAGTGAATTGTTTAAAAATAAAACACTCCCTACTTGAGGTCCCTGCCCCCATAAGATAGTTGTTTAATAACCTAAATGGCTATTTTGAAAAGTGCTTTGACTTCAGTTTTGCTAAATATTTACTTGAGTCTTTCAACCTCGTCAATTAAATACCCTGGCTTGGCCCCAGGCCAACCAATCGGTCCACGTAACAGGGTACACTGTACACTGTCACTTCATGCTCAGAAGCCTTGTCTGAAGTGCCACTCCTGAGACTCTGCCTATTCATTCATCCATTCAGCCGTTAGCATACAATGATTATGAACCTACTGAATACAGTGAGCCAAGATATTTGCTTTGGAAGAGCTAAAGATACTTTAGTCATTAACATAAAACCCCAACTCTTGGAGAGACCTCAGGTCCATATTATTGCAGAAAATTGACCTTTCTCAATCTCAGGACAATGCCAGGGAACATTTAGTCCCTTTTTAATTTACTGGAAATAAATCCCTCCAAAATTCAGCATGCTGTTTAAGTAAGAATTCTTTTAATGAAATCACTTCTCTTGCAAGAGACTGAGTAAAGACTGAAGGGAATTTAATTAGAGACATAATTGGAGTTGCAAATAGGTGCTGATACAAACAAAATGGAAGAGGCCAAGAAAGCGAAAAAACAAGCTCCATTCTTTCACAAGAACAATGTTCAGACCTTGCAGATGCATCCAGACCTGAAATACAGCTAAGTACCCTATAGCAGGTGCACTGGAACAAACCTTTAGGTAAAAGTAGGTGCCTATTAGCTGTGCTTTCATCTACACTATCACATGAAAGTCTATCTTGAAGGAGGGCATTTGAACCACAGAGGCCCTTGTGGAGACCTCACAACACACCTGTGGGATGCTACACAATCACTTGCCCCTCCTCACAGAAATCTGGGCGGCCACAAGTCAATCAGCAAACCCAAATAAGAGATAATACCCAGATAAGAAAATTAAGGCTGCAGGGAGTTACAGATCCTGCCACCAGAGGGCAGCAGTGCACACTGACACAATGTAGCATCCCAATTGGCAAGAGGAAGAAACTGAGGCAGAAGAGGAATTAGCAATGTGCCCAAGGCTCAAAGTACCATAGATCTGGGCTCAGAACCCTGGCCTCTGACTTCCAGCCAAAGCTCCTTTACTTTCCCCTAACATCTCAGAAAAGGATTTTTGTGGTTTGAGCATTGTTATTTTACAATTGAAGAAGTTGCCTGATCAAAGCTCAGCTTCTCCCCCCACGGAGCCTAAGATGCAGCCCTCTCCCAGAATTCTGGGATGCTGGAACCCTTTTGACCTTGACCTAAGAAATATATTTCACATTACAACCCACATTTAGCATTCTACATATTATACGTGAAACAGAAACACATTTTCACAAAGCAATAGCCTTATTACTCGGAGTCTATGCCTTTCTTTCTCTTTTATTGCTGGGCAGGTCTCCACCCATTTTGCAACCCTCTAATTGGTCACCAGTCTTGATTTGAAGGGTGGCCTGGAGAATGGTCTTCCAAGGCAAGAAGTAAGCTCCACTCTGCTCTATCCTCTGTCCGTCCCAGATCTTGCCAGAGCTTACCAGGGGTTTAAGGGGCTGAGCTTCTCCAGTCTAAAAGACAGGGTGATGTCATCCACTCCCTCTGCAGACATGAACTCTCGACTGAGTTTAGTCCTTAGCTGGCCCCTGCCAAGAGGTGACCTCTGGCTTCTGACATCCTGGGATCAGCCTTCTCCCATAGCCTGCAGGTCTCAGCCCTCTGCGGGTTCCTGATCCTGAAGCTCATGTGAAAGGAAGGACAGGAATAAAAGGAAACAATCTGAGACCAGAGAGCCAGAAGCTGCTCGAGACCCAGGAGCTTCCCCAGGCAGAAGCCACAAGGAGACTCTTTTGACCAGAGGCCAGAATCTAAGAGCCTTGGCCAGAAGCAGAGGCCCCATGAGACACCCTTCTGCCACTAACTGGTGCAGCTCTCGACTCAGGCAATGACCCCCTCCCCCAACTAGGCACAGCTAATAGATCTATTCAGAATGTCTTTCTCCTGAGAATCTACCAACTGTTTCTCCTTGTTCAACTTAATCCCCTTGCTCCCAGCATATTATTTTATGAAGAAACTCAAAGGAAGAGACATCTATTAGTGAACAACCACCAAGTGACCCTAAAGTCTTGCTTGAACCCAAGGGCGTATTTTTAAATCTCATTCCCTGATGTCTGGGGTGAATTCCTGGCAAGGCCTCCTAACTGGACACAGAGCTTCCTGCTTCAAGTTTGGTTTTTGTTTCTCATGGGGAAATTCAGGACAATGAAGAAAATCTTCTAAGCGCTACAGCTCAGACCCTCGCCCAGAATGCTGCAGAGTCCCCCTCTCATCTCAACTACTGTTGCTCCAGAGAGAAAAATGACTTGGAACAGAACTGGTTCATTGCAAGTGATATTTATTGGGTGTCTACAGGGTGCAAAGCAGTGAGCAGGTTAGAGACCCTAAGCTGCTGGCTTCAAAAATGAAAGAAGCCAGGCCCAGATGCGATGGCTTATGCCTGTAATCCTAGCACTCAGGGAGGCCGAGGCGGGTGGAGCTTGAGTTCAGGAGTTTAAGACCAGCCTGAGCAAGAGTGAGATCTCATCTCTAAAAACAGCCGGGCTCTGTGTCAGGCACCTATAATCCCAGCTACTTGGGAGGCTAAGGCAAGATGCTCTCTTGAGCCCAAGAATTTGAGGTTGCTGTGAGCTATGGCACCATGGCACTCTACCCAAGACAACAAAGTGAAACTCTGTCGAGAAAAAAGAAAAAGGAAAGAAGAAACCAGGATCCAAGGAATTGAGACATCTCTAGGAGGCAGAAAAGTCAAGGGAATGGATTCGTGCCTAGAGCTTCCCAAAAGGATCACAGCCTTGTCAACACCTGAACTTTAGCCCAGTGTAACCCGTGTCAAACTTCCACAGCGCCATAGATCTGTGTTGTTTTAAACCAATGAATTGTGATTTGGTACAGCAGGGATTGGAAGCTAATACAGATTTTGGTCATTTTCTCTGAAGCAAGGTCTCTTGACAGCTCTTCTGTGCTTCCAGGAAAGAGGAGACATCTTAGAAAACCAAGTCCATGAGAAGAATTTCCTAGTTTTGTCTGAGACAGAAAGGAACTGGAAGCTGGTTCTTCCAGGGACAAAGGAAGTGGTCTAGTGCCTAGAAAGTAAAATCTAGAGGCTGGGAATGGGACAGGGGGCAGAGTCCCTACCCCATTCCCACACAGAGTCTAGAGGAGCAGGACCTGCGATTGGGTGCTTTGGGGATTAGGGAGGAGAAAACGAGGCCCAGCCTAGCCTGGGGGTGCCCTGGCAGAGCGTGGCAGAGCAGGTTGGAGCTGACAGTGGAGCAGCTGTCTTCTAATGACCGGTGGCCTAGACGAGAAGCCACAGCCATGCAGCTGTTCATGTCTTAGGTCCTGGGATCCTCCACGCCTCTCCTGAGTTGCAAAGCCCAGAGATTGTGACAGGATATGGTGAGAGAGCAGAAGCCGTGAAGAGTGACCGATCTGAGACATCAGCTGTGGCACCAGGGGTCTTTCTACTCAGTTCAGTTGTGCTATAGAAAAATAAAGACTCGCCACCTTTTGGGCGGTGCCTGTTGGCTCAAAGGCGTAGGTTGCCGGCCCCATATGCTGGAGGTGGCGGGTTCAAACCCAGCCCCGGCCAAAAACTGCAAAAAAATAGAAGTGCACCTTTTTATGCATGTGGGAAAATGTGCACCTGATATGTAGTCCCCTTGGGTTTTCACAAAGCCTGGCTGAGCCCAGGGGTGCACTGCCGCTGCTCACACCCGCCCCCGCCTCCCTCCAAGCAGCCCCAGGTTGAGTCGTCAACCCTTTGGAAGGACTCAGTGAATAAATGATACAGAGGGGGGCGAACAACTGAGTGCTGACCCTAAGCCCCCATTTAGCTGAATCTTCCCCATGACTATGAGCAGTATCCAAGTTCCAGGGAGGTCCCTGTGGTCATCGGTCACCCGCCCCAGAAGGCCACGCCTGGATGCCCAGCACTCTAGTCCCCTCTGCTGCCATGGAGCCTCTGCGGTGCTCTGAGTGCTGACCATCTCTCTCGTGGGGGCGTCCTCTGCTGTCCACAGAACCCAGAGCTCCCTCTCGCCCCATCCCATCTCCAGAAATCTCTTTATGGACTTGGGGAGGAAGAAGGTGGGGAGTCCCTCTTTGTTCAGAATCTCTCTCTAGCCCCCTCCTTGCCGTTCCCTCCTCAAATTCTCCAGACAACTAACATAATCTTTTCAATGGTTTCAGACTTTGGGGGAATAAAATCCGGGAAGGAAAGTATCCTGCAGGCAAGTTCTGCTTTGAAGTTAACCACAAACGTCCTTTGAGGCAAGGACACCCAGGGCCCCTAATGTCTTTGAAAGATGGAAAACTAGGAAAGTCCTGGGAAGGGTAAAAACAAAGTAATATGTTAGAAAGTTACCCTGACACAATGCAAATAATAGTCTTCACTTCTGCACCCACTCTTTTTAATATTAACAGATCTTTATGTAGCATGGCTGGGCACTGTGGCACAGTGTCCCTGCTGGGAAGGGAGCCAGACAACACTCATACACAAAGAAACAAGAGAACAGCCCCCGTGCAGAGAAGGAACACAGTGGGCTCCGGTGGACTGGACCCGGGCCACTGCATTTGGAGGAGGGTCAGAGAGGGCCCCTTGTGACATGTAGTCTAAGATCTGAGTGACAAGAGGGACATCTGGCTAGCCACATGTTGGGCATTTTGCATTGCTGTCCTGTCTGACCCTCCCAGCCACCTGTAGAGTTCATGTCATTATCTCCACTTTCCATACTAGAAACTGAGGTTCACGGAGATCAAGTTCCTGAGCTTTTATGATACAGCCAACCACCAAGAGCAAGGGCCAGAGCTGGGGTCTGTCTGGCTCTGAAGCCACAACCCCCTCGACAATACAAGGTTGGGAGGGAGGAGCGCTCAACCTTCTTGGAATCTTCCCAGATGTTCCAGACAGAAATTCTTCCCCGCTAGGTGCTGACATTTCAATCTTTCCTCCTTGGTCCCCTGGCAGGGGCATCCTGCGAGGTGGTCTCCATCCTCCCCGCCATCCCCCGTTTGAGAGGACAAAGTTGGCCAACACCTCTAGCCTCCACCTGGCCACCTTCCTGCAGGGGCCAGCCCTATCCTGTGGGCTGACAGGGTGGGGAAAGAACTGAGCAGGCCAGATGGGCTGCGTGGAGCCCAAGGTGGTATTCAATCCTATTTTTATTCACAAAAATCTGTTCTGGATTTTACTGTGCTTTGGGGCAAGGAGAGGTCAACTCTCTTCACCTTTGCTGTAAGATGAGAATACAGCAGGAAATGAAGTGACAGGGAAGCCAACCGGGGAAAGGGAGAAAGGGCAAATTACTGGGAAATGAGAAACCCGTGTTCAGATCAGAGTAGAGGGTGTCAACGCTCCCTCCCACTGAGGCCTTTCTCCCTGAGGCCAGGGACGCAGAGACACTCTACAAGCCTCACGTGAGGGCTGACCACTGGGGCGCTAGTGGCCTGCCATGAGTACCCACCAGCCTACTACTCAGTTCCCTGGGCCTCCCAGCTCCAGTGGGGTCACTGGAAGGAGCTTCCTCAGGGAACGGAGCCAGCAGCCCCAGGGGTGCTGGCAGATCGCCCGTCTCCATCTTCATTGTGTGGTTAGAAGCCCCTCTGTGTGCAAGGCCCAGAGTTCCTGTGTGTGCAAAGTCAAACACACATGCAGTGATGTGGAAACTCAGATAAAGCAGCTCTCTGCTCCCTCACTCTCAACAAGGCGTGACTTCCCCCTCTGCACCCTTCAAGGCCCATCGCAGAAGCTGTCCCCTCCAGAGAGGCCCCCTGCACCTGTCCCCGGGCAGAGACTGCACCTGGGCCCTGGCATTACAGGGGCTGACACATGCCTGGCTCGCACAAGGGCCTGCAGAGAAAGTCTCAACTCCATTCAGAAAATAATGATTGAGCCCCTCTTAAGTGCTGGGCACTGTGCCAGGAACTGGGACACTGATGAGTTCTCATCCCTAAGATCCATCAACTTAACAGAGGGTGGGAGAGGCAAGTGGCTGAGGTTCCACAGACAGAGTGGCAGGGACTCACCCCAGCTGAACAGATCAGGACAAGTTTAACTTATTGGACAAAAAAAGCATTTAAGTGAATTCTTCAAAAGACAGGTGGAATTGTATTTTATTTTATATTGGTTTTGTTTATATTTTGCAGAGAGGTATGGTGGCATGCCAAGAGGAAGCACGTAAGCACGTTGTGGGGTGGAACACTGACTCGTGGGGTGTACTGGGTGTCCTCGGGGACCAGTGAGTGGCACGGGGTATGATCAGCTTGGGCCACCATGGCAGAGTTTCACAAACTGGGAGGTTGAAATGACAGAAATTTATTTCTTTACAGTTCTGAAGTCTGCAAGCCCAAGTTCACAGGATTGGCAGGGTTAGTTCCTTCTGGGCCCTCTCTCTGGTGTGTGTGTGGGGGGTCTTCCCTCTGCCTCCTCTGGGGGCTGATATCTGTTGTCTCTCTTGGTCCTCATCTCCTCTTCTGAGAATACCAATCAGATAGAACTGGGTCCACCCTAACAACTTCATTTTAACTTAATCAGCTCTTTAGAAACCCTGCATACAGTCCCATTATGAGGTACTGGGAGTTAGGGCCTCAACATAAGGATTGTAGGGGAGGACAGTTCAGTTTATAGCACACAGCCAGCCCAAGGAAGGGGAGACACAGGGCAGAGGGAGGAGGAGCCACCTGGTGGTGAGGCAGGGAGAGCCTCAATGGAGGCCAGATTCGTAATCTGTAAGTACAGGACCGCTTGGTTTGGCTTTCACGCTATGGGTTAGCACTGCCAAACTCTCCCCTGCACCCTGCTGCTGCTAACAGGTGTTACATGAACTAAAGGCACAGGCCAGTGTTTCGTAATCCAGTTTGTGAAGCCCATCCTGCCCTGCAGGACTCCCCAGAGCCCTTAGAGTGCTAATGTGCACTCTGCACCCTGAAGAGGAAAGTGTGGCCCCAGAATCCAAGTTTGAAGAAACATCTCATGCGGCAAATATCCCTTGGGAAGTATGTAAGGAAATGACACTGAGGGTGATGGGGGCCAGCAAAGATTTGTGAATAGAGGGGCAAATCTGAGCAAATCTCAAAGTGTAATGCTCTTGCAGAGGTGTGGAAACACCTTGAAGTTGGTGAACTGTGAGAGAAGGTTACACAGCAAGGGCAGGGGTCTCTTCCAGCAGCCCAGGCCTCCATGGGTAGGACAGCCCGATGACAGAGCAGAGCTTGCTGGCACCCAGGGAAGCCCCTCTGCTGCCTCACCAGCCTCTTCCATTCCACAGGTATGAATTAGGCCCCTGTTGCATGCAAATGGCCCACAACCTGGACAGGTCTGCCTGGTACACACGTCATTGTCCCCCATTATCTGTGTCTCTAAGCAGGTGACAAGGGATGAGGGAGCTCCAAAGAGTGTGACAGCAACAACAATCTAGGCCAGGTGCCCCCCAGGTACAGATCTGCAGCAAGTGTGTGAGTGTGTGTGCGTGTCAGGAAGGGCAGGAGGACTTCCCATGGCCATGGAGGGCATATGACATTTTAATATACCCAAACAATCCTGGCCCCTTCCCCATCTCTTTTAACATGATGCCAAGTCCAGTAAAAAGGCCTAGGAGACCCAGGACTCTTAGGAGGGTGATCAGGGTGTTCCTGAGGCCTCAAGGCTGAGCTAAGGCTTTGCTGGTCTGGCCCAACAAAGTATCCACAGTGCTCAAATGCAGCCCCAGAGATATGTCCCTAGAGGCAGCCACTCTTAAGATTCAGACTCAACCAAAGCCTCGGGACAGATTGCTAGTGCTGATTTCAGAGACCTGGAATGAGGAGGCACATGTGGCCCCATAGCCAGCAGGCAGGTGTTGCCCACCCCTGGGGGTCTCAAGGACCCAGGCAGGTTGGCTGGTCCAAAGTCATCTTCCCTTGCACACCAAGTGAGACACTGGAGCCCTGCAGGAAAGGGGCAAGGGTCTTGGCCTCACTGGGCCCTTCAGGGGAATGGCTTTCAGGGCGGGTGGATGTCAGTGGAGAGAGGCAGCCCTGCTGCTGAGCGCCTGCCTGTTAGTAATGGGCCCAGAGGGCTGGGGAGCTGCAGCTCTCCCCGAGGTTTCCCCCAGAGCTCCTCGCAGGCCAAAATAGGAGCAAGAGATTCAGAAGCAGCAGTTTGCAATTGAGGGTTTTTCCATGGAGCCTCTTTTAATATACCCAAACTCTGTTTTTCTTTTCTATATTTTTTATTTTGTTTTTATCAAGTAACATATGTGATTCACACCCCTGTCAATTACCCGGCCCACAAGACGCCCCTGTCTCTGAGCGTGAGCCCAGATGAGCATATTTACACACATTGCTTAGCAATGAAAAGAGAAAAAAGGCTGATTTCACAGTGGGCTTTCTATGCCATGCCAATATGTCTCTGTGTCAAAATGGCCCCATCAAAATGTCATATGCCCTCCATGGCAAAGGGAAGTCCCCCTGCCCTGCCCAACATGCACACACACTCACACACTTGCTGCAGATGCTGGCTGATTCTCTGGGGGCACGTCTGGCCCTGAGGCAGAGAAGAACCTCTCCCTACTTCCCTCCCTGAGATCTCTGGACACTCTGGGCCATTTCTGAGAAGCTTCACAGGCCAAAGGAGCAGCCACCTGCTTCTATCACTGCTTCATCACAAGTACTCTTTTAAAAATTGTTTAGCCCATCAGGTCATTGGCATTTGCTGGAGTTCAAATACAAAGGCTCAAATGGCAAGATTTTATAGAGCTTTTCCTTTCTACCAGGTTCCATCTTGGCCTTTTGGGAAAAAGAAAAAAACTCTAAAACTGAAATTAAGGTACATCCTGCTTCTCGACACAAGCTCTCTACCACAAGCCAATAACTCTGAGTGTCCCAAGTGTCAAGACATCTAACAAAACAGCAAATCCTCAGCCTCACATCACCCTCTTTCAGTCTGTAACGAAACTCCTTGTGACATTCCAACAAAAGACAGCTACTGCCCTGCGTGATCTCATAGGTGAACAGCCTCCTTCCCTAAATGGAGCAAGGAGCTCCTAGGACAGCCTGGTGCCTCAGGGATACCCAGTCCCCAGCTTTCATCTCACCTATGGCTGAGGAGCACCCAGGCCTGGGTCTTAGTTTCCTCCTCTTACAAAATAAACTCAAAGATTCCTTCCAACTCCTAAATTCTCCAGTCTGCCTATTGCTGAGCATACATAATTTTAGGGAAAAGGGGATTGTTGTTCTAGGCCTTGGAAGTTGTCAGCTCAGATTAACAGCAAGTTGCATGATAGCACCTCGATTCCTGGCTAAGTGAGTAGCTATGCCATTGCGTCAGCATGCTCTCTATGGGGGAAAGTGAGGGATTGGGGAGTTTCCTGTCCCCAAAACACATACCTTTTTTTCTCAGCTTTGCAACAGCAATAGAATTTTGTCCTTTTCCTTCCAGATTAGAGGGACAGGTCAGGGGACTCCTTCTGTCTCCTTCAGAATGCAAGGCCTACAGTCCTCAGCCTAAGGGGCAGGAGAAGCATTCGGTGACATGGGCAGAAGTTGGTCAGGGACCTGACTTCTCTCCAGGGTGACAGCACCTGAGCTTTGGGCACTGAGGAATTGTCACCTGAAAGCTTTATAGAGCTGTATGGGGCCATCGCAGATGGTGACAGGTGACCATCCAACCCTTTCAGGATCACTCCAACTCCCAGCTTTAACACCTGATAGGAACAGGGTGGGGTGCTCTGGATAAAGAGGGCCAGACGCACTGAGGGAACCAGCAAATGGAAACTAAACTACCGTCTCTTTTTGATATGAGATAGAGCTTAGGATTAATATGATTCATAAATTGAGAAATTGCTACTGAGGGCCTCACTTCCTACCCAGTGTTTTAAGGTTCAATGTTTAAAGAATTTATTTGGAAGGCAAAGAAGGGAATGGGCACTTGAGGAATGGACTGGAGTCCCCTGGCTGGGGCAGAGCCAGAGCCTTGGAGTTTTACCCTGGGCCCTAATTACAGGCTGTTCAATACGGTTGGCCGGGAACCCACAAGGAAAAAAGCACCAGGTGTCTCGGACCTCCAAGGGGGGCACCTCTGTGGGGGTGTGGAGATCGGGACGCTTGAAGGCCAAGGAGTTGTTTACGGGGCTTCTCTGATGTGGGGCCAGGAAACCATTCGTTGTCCCCTTTGTTTTTCTCTGCAACTGGCCAACACATTAAGTCCCAGGAACAAATCTCAGCCCAAACTGTGAATGTCTAGGTCACAAGAGGACATGGACTAATCAGACTATTTACGAAACCCTGTCAACACATGCCAGAGGGAGCAGGCCAGCCCATGCCAGTGACATTTTGCGGATTTCTTGTAGCATGTTTTGTCCATTCTTTTCTTATTAAGCATTCAAATCCTCTTCATGTCCTCTAAAACAGGATTCTGTCATCTGCTCACCCACTGAGCCCCAGTAATCCAAGACACATGCCTGGAGCCACACTGGGCTGATGTCCCCAGGGCTTGGTCCCACCACATCATAGGCAGCACACAGACCCACACACCAGGCGCACATGCAGCTGTCACAGAGCATGCAAAGCTCGAAGCCTCCCCTGAGACCCGATCCCTCAGCCACAGCCCCCAAACTCACTAGCCTCCTGCAGAACTGGCTATTCATGGCTTCGGAACAATATGCTTCCTACCAGAGCCCTCTGAGGTCAAACAGCAGGTGCCGCTCGTGCTGTATATGGAGAAACTGAGGCCTGGGCATCACGGGCAGCTAGTCAAAATCACAGTAACCTATTTAGTAGTCAGTCAAAGTTTAAAGTAAAGACAGATTTCTCCCCGACCCAGACCGGAAAGGGTCTCTTCTCAGCCTGAGGGTTTTCCCGGCTGCCTGGGCCTTCACTCAGCTCTCAGGCCCCAGTTTACCAACTGACCGCAGCTCTCCATTGTCCTCCTTGCCCTCAATATATTCAGAGTCTGGCATACCTGTAACCTTGGCTGGAGAAGCTACACCTGACAGCACCCTTCTTGTCCCAATGCTGGACAATCTGGTTCTGAGACTATGTTGAAGTCAGCGGGCCTCTGACAGCCAGTTGCTAAATACTCAGGAATTTGGTAGGCAGGTGTTTAAAAGTTGTTTTGTTTGTTTTTTAACCGACCATGGTGGAAGCAGTTATACCGTGGAAATCAGCTACATCAAATGCCATGAATGAAGGCTCTCTTCTCCCACCCCACCCCCAAAGAGATGGTTTATCAGCATAACACCACTTGGCAAAAGGAATTACTCCGACTTCAGTAAGGCTTCCATCTTCATTGTAAACAGCACAAGCCAACTCTGGTAAATCTAAGAAGGAATGGAATTGTCAGGAAGGATATCGATCAGGTAGTTTATAGAATCCATGGAAAATCTGGACAATCTGGATGAGGAAATAGGCTGGAACCCAGGACACCAAGACAGAAGGTGCCGCAGAATGCTCCCCACCATGCCCCTGGACATTTGCTCAGTGCCCACACCCACTGGAACTGGGCCCTAGGTGGGTCCCTCTGCAGCCAGAGAGAATTCTAAATGGTTTCTTCTTCTTGGAATCCACTGCTCTCATCTGGAAAGGTACATCTGACTGATGGACCTGAATCCCAGTATCTATAACCCCTACAGAAGGGGAACCTGCAGCCTTAAGGCGATGTGTGATTTTCTAGGTCCTTAAGTGTGGCCTTTTACCTTAATCCAAATTTTACAGAACAAATCCTTTTTATTAAAAGGGGTACAGCAGAGAAAGATGACTTTTTTCTTGCTTCCTTTGGTGATTCATCAAGAACAATCTTGAAATCAGAGGCCACAGGTTCCCCATTCCTAGACCAATAGAAGAGAGTGAGGCCCTCAAATCTTTCTCCCACCCTGGCAAAAATCCTTCCCCGTCCTCTGACCACCTCATTGTAATTTTACAACTGAAATATTCCTCTAAGTGAGTAAGATCTCTCTCTGAAATGGGACATTGCTTCCCATTTCTCCAGGGCCCAGGTGGCACATCGGTCACTCACGCCTTCATGTGGGTCAGTTTAATCTGACATTTTCCTCTGATGCCCTTTATTTGGCTCAACTGAGAGAGTGGGAATAACTCCTAATCACCTGTATTAGTAGGATATTAAAGAACAGGAGGTAACCCCAAAAAATATCTCCATGTGGCTCTGTGATATAACATATGAGTCACTCATTGAACAAAGGAATTAGAATCGCCTATGTAAATTATGACCACACGATGGATGGAAGCAGGGATGCCATAATCCTCAACTCCAGAGGTATTTTTCAGTCTATAGATTATAAAATCTATGGTAACCCCTGAAATTATGCAGTGCGCAGCCTGTACAACTGTATATGGAGGCCTTGGTGGACTGTTCAGATCTACTGAGCAGAAAGGGAAGATAGCTAGGAAGAAACAACAATCACATGTCACATAGAATTTGTCACAGCACTTGGAAAAGACAGTACAAGTTTTAATACATAAAACTTAAATGCACACATAGCCCATGAACACCTATAATAAAGCATTCTCACATTCTTCCAGACAGTAATTCACAAAGAAGAATCAGAGAACAACCAAAAGGCTTCTCAGTGTTTGATTATACTTAGGAAAAACAAAAATTTAGGGGTAATTTTCTTATTTGAAGATAGGCTGGTGGGCAGAAGGAGGGACTTCTGGTAGACAGGTGAGGAGAAACTTTAGTTTGTTGAGTCACGAAGGGCTGAGAGGAGAGAAACACACAGCCCGCTCTGCTCCCCTGAAGGCATGTTCCTTTATAACATGTGAAAGGAACTTAGAGAGTAACAAGTACCCGATGCAGGAAGACTTTGGTCTCTAAGTGATCCCACGTTTGCAGCCTGTTGTTGATTTTAGTCAGAAGAAGGGAGGCAAATCACCACTTTTCTCTTGAAGACCACAGTTACAGCCCTGCCTTGGTTTTCTGGGCATCCCAGCAGGGCCAGTGTCCACAGTAGAAGCCTGAGCTGGGCCAGGTGCAGGCCATACCATAGGGCTCCTGCAGCCTTGGAGCTGGGTATGTTGTCTCCTGACCCATCTGTTTCAACTGAAACCAAGCTGGACTTAGACTCCATCATGTCTGGAAAATAAGCTCTCAGCTTACTGTTAGGAGATATGGACTTGGGTCCTGCTTTCACCCAGCTCACAGAGTGTGTTGAGAGCCGCTTCCCTCTCTGGCCCCAGAGGCAGACTGCTTGGGCTTTGCTTTTCCTCCTTCCCTGCCGTGGATGCCAAGTGCTCAGGCAACTCTAGAAGCCTGAGCCTAGACTCAACTGCACATCTCAAAAGAGCACCGCCCTGAGCACAGATACATGGCCCTGTTCCCTTCCTTTATGTGCCACCCCTCAAGTGCCATTCCCCCAGGGTCAATCTAGCATCCCCATAGCCTTCTAGGCCAGGAAGGACCCCACAAGATACAGGTACTTACCTGAAGTAAATACACGAAAATACATTTGGTAATGTGGCAGTGAGAGAGATCTTTTTAAGCATGACTCATAACCTCAATAAATATAAAGCATGAAATGGATCCATTTGACTAGATGTCCATTTAAAGAAGGAAAACACCAAAAAATAAATAAAAAGATAAATGAAAATCTGGGGAAACATTGGAATTTATATCATAGGTAAAAGAGTAATTTCCTTAATACTTATGAGACTCATCTGGGATTGGAGGGGTCTAATAAATATCATTCCTCTTCCTAGGAAAGTTTCCTACCAACAAAGGAGTAGGCAAATCAGGTTCCAAAATCCAGCTTTACTACTAGCAGAGCCACTGGGGAATGCAATTCAGGGGTATAACCATTCCTCTTAATACTGCCCCAGAATCTGGGAAGCAGATCTTCCCACCCAGTCTCAGGCAGCTCTGGAGAACTGAGGCATCTCCTGCGGTGGTAGTAGGGTTTAGGCCACTAAGCTTAGGGCATAGCCATGGGCTGTCAAAAGCCCATGTTCTCTGCAGGAAGGTCCCAGAGAGAGCTAGGCATACACCCTCTTCCTCCCAGACCCACCAATCATTTTCTCCTCCTCCCCATAGCTGGAGTGAGGGAGGGGAAGGGAAGGGAAGGGAAGGGAAGGAGCCCATTAGGAGAAGACTTAAATATACTGACATCCTTCCACTTGGAAATGCAAGGCACAGAGAAGGGAAATCACTTCCTCTCTTCCAATGGGTTCCAACAAATTGGTAGAAAAAGAACAAGAATCCAATAGGAAAATGGGAAGAGGATATTAACAGACAGTGCATGGTAAAAGAAGTTCAGATACACATCCAAATATGGAGGCAAGACGCAAAACCCAGTTCATTATGTGAATATCAAAATTAAAGCTACAATGAACTATCATTACATTCGGACCAGAATGGCAAAAGTCAAAAACTTGTCACCACACTATTTTCCTACATACCACGTTGGTGCAGATGTAAGGAAACTGATGTTTTCACGCATTTCTGGAAAGATAGCATGACTTTCATGGAAGAAACTTAAGCAATAACTATCAAAATTCCAACGGCATTCATTTTTGACCCAGCAAATCCACTGCTAGGTATTTATCCTATGGATTTGGGATATGTGATACACATTATAGCATTGTTCTTGTAAAAGCAAAGGATTGGAATCAACCAAAGCATACATCAACAGAGAATTAATTAAATAAAAGTATATCATTATATTGAAATATTTAATTTACAGCTATATTTAGGCTGTACTGTATGTCCTCACGTGGAATGACGTGTAAGTATGTAACCTGAAATACACAGAATTTTTGTATACAATACTACTACTTGTTTAAAAAAATAGAATATATATGTTTGGATATGCAGAGACTCCTTCTAGAAGTTCACAAAAAAACAGGTGGCACTGGTTGCCTTTAGAGAAAGGAACTATGAGAAAGGAGATGTAAAGGAGACTTACCTTCCACTTCATCCTCTTCTGTGCCCTTTGAATTTTATATATTATACGTGCATTATCAAAAATTAGTGAATAGAATCAACTCAATGCTGATTGGGTGGCACAGGATTGAGAATCCAGAGGTAGAATTAAA
Organism: Galagoides demidoff; assembly: GCA_963574575.1. NCBI lineage: Eukaryota > Metazoa > Chordata > Mammalia > Primates > Galagidae > Galagoides > Galagoides demidoff. The sequence goes on from CAUYQV010055572.1 coordinate 111,814, forward strand.
GCTCATTCTGGGTAAGGCCAAAACCATCCACAGCTCTCTCCCTCAGCCTACTTAGATTAAATCTAGCTGCCCAGCCCCCGAGTTGAACGAGAAACATTTTTGCTCTCACTGGACTTGCCTTGTCCCACCTAGATAAGGGAGATGGGAGACAGAAGGCTGCTGTATCCCTCAGAAAACAGAGTACTTGCCTCTGGATAATGGGTCTTCCTGGCAGTCCAATTGTCAGGCCAAAGAGAAGCTTCCAGGGGACAGCCAGTTTCTCCCCAAAGCCAACCTAGGTCTAGCCAAAGAAGCCATCAAGGCAGAGAGAAGATTAGCAAAGGTTGGCGATAGTATGAGTGACCTTTGAGTTCTAGAATGTTCTAGAAAGTGTTAGAGCAACTTAAGACCAGTGGTGATTATAGTCCCCTCATCCTCCACCTGCAACCCCCACATCTACTCTGCCTACACACCTTCCTTTACAGCTGACCATTGAACAACATGGGTTTGAACTCCACGGGTCCACTTATATACACATTTTTTTTTTTTTTTAGACGGAGCCTCAAGCTATCCCCCTGGGTAGAGTGCCATGGCATCACAGCTCATAGCAACCTCCAACTCCTGGGCTCAAGCGAGTCTCCTGCCTCCGTCTCCCAAGTAGCTGGGACCACAGGTCGCCCGCCACAATGCCCAGC